>JRHT02000053.1:159572-215626 GCA_011800875.2 Suillus brevipes Sb2 | reverse complement strand
CTTGTAATATTGAACATAGACTAAGGCAAGTCAGAATACTCAACCACAGTGACACGAGTGCGCTCCCATTCCTTGCTCGCTGTGATGGCGACGTGCACCCTTGGCAGCACTTTGAAGATGTTCCCACATACTGTCAGACCCTATTATTATGTAGGGAATATATGGTCTGAGAGACCCCCTCCTCCCAGAGGTCTCCCCCTAGATTTGCAGGGCTGAGTAGATCTCCCTCCTGGCAGAGCCGCAGAGGGTGAGTACGGCCTCCTGGATGTTTCTTATCGAGCCTCAACACAGCATCCTCTCCAGATGTCGCCTGACGAGGGTCACTGTTGTCACCTCTGTATGTTACTGCCACGATGTTTGGTAAGTGCGATCGTGGATGTCTTCAGGAGCCTCTGGAGTTCATATGTTTTCTTAAATACACTTCCATAGCACAATTTGCACAATCCAAATGTTTTTTTCCGCTCTTCCTCTCTCATGGAACAAGGCCTGCTTCAGATACAAAGGGATGTATTGCCTGGTACTATTGTAGATACAAAAGGACACAGTAGATACGTCAACGGCAAGAACGACAGCAAAAAAAGGTCAGAAGCGCAGACACCACTGCCACCACTGCCACCAACCAAAGGCTCAATCCTCGAGGTGAGTGAGGAGACGTGGTGTACCAACTGCCCCAACCAAGCGCATGGTACAGTTGTAAGATGCCATTACTACAAAACAGTCAGGGACAAACCGTAGCACACACCTGGTGGGCGTGCGAAGAGGGTCTGGTGTGGCATAAGCGCTAGCAAGGCCTACGCCGAATGCAAAGAGCAGCCTGTGGAGCCCGATATGCTCGATGTACTTGTGTGGACGATTAGTGAGAACGATGGGTCCGTCTCATGTATTGTTGATGGGCGTGAGCTTTCAGTCGAGGTTGAAAGAGAAAGCGGTTAGGCAGAGCATCTGTGCGAGCCTCAGTGGTTCAACAATGACAAAGAGGCAGGGAGAAAGAAAATGCCTACCTTCTTCAAGTTGCAGCTGTTAACCCAGCTCAAGTACCACTTCCAGGTCCGGCACTATAGTGCACCCCGATGATATTGATGTTCTTGAATTCGAAACCAGTGGTGTCGACTTGGGAGGTTGGTTGCCAACTTGCTGGAGACTGCTGGAGCATGTGGTTGCGTGTGGTTGCGCTGAAGAAGGATATGTAAGTACGTGCTAGGGAGTTGGGAAGTGATGGGAGGAGGGCATTGAAAGTAGCGCTTCGGATGGAGGTAGATCTCGAGGAGCACAACACTGTATCTACTAATAATAAAAGGGAGGGAGATATATTAAGAGGAAGCTCCAGAATGTAAACGCACCGATCCGACATAATCAAAAGGTTGTGTTAGTCTTCCATCCTCTCGTGATCACACGGTCGAGTCTGCTATAGCACATCATGCTACTCGAAAGAGCTGTAAAAGTGAGAATAAATAATCAAGACAATAAAAATGGATCATTCACCTGCGCTCAAGGCACAGACCAACACACTGGCAAATTGGCCGAATTGTGATTGCGCTCTGCCGCTGCCTGCCGCCCCTTGTCGAAACCCGCACGTCAGAAGAGTTCAGAATACTGCCAGCACATCGCTCGGGTGTGTGTGACAACAACGGAGGCGAACCTTGGCAGCGAGCTTAATGCCAATAGTGCCGCCTCTCATCCTTTTCTCATCTTCGGCGTCCTGGTGTCATCCGCAGGCGTTCGTGCCACGTCAGCACTTGCTGGTGTACGTTGGGTGTTTGCGCATGGTGCTGGTGGTGTTGGACGCACTGTGGTGGTCATTGGTGTTGGTGGTAAGGCCAGCCTGAGCCAGGAATATAGAAACGAGTTAAGTTAGCATGATGAAGCAGCACAAAAATGCATAATATACGCACCTCTCCAGCTTAAAGATGCCCGCAATCCCTCATCGACCTCTAGTAAAAAGACCTAACATAGCATTATAGACATCGTCTGTTTGAAGCGTAAGACTTCAAGCTGGAGAATTTGGAGGTACGAAAGGTCATGTGATGAGACGCGTCGTGCATCAACAGAGACGCGTGTGTGCCCAATTCAAGAGCTCGTCTTGCCTTGTGAACCCTCCGCGGTACTGAGTCTTTGAGAATCATCATGTAATGGCATGACAACATGACGCGAATCACCTGTAGAACACTAGATGTGGATCAACTTCAGGTGCCTGGGCCTGTGCCTACCGAAGCTATGGCTCTCAAGGGCATCTCACGAGCCTCTTGAGATGCTCTCGAGAGGTTAAGCAGCCAATCAAGTAACGAATAAAACTCCAACTAAAACATAAAACGTTGATTATGGATAGACTCGTAACCATTCTGCCCACGTGCGTTTTTGAGATGGGAATTTTGCCGTAGGCAGACTGGTCGATCTCGGAGAGATTTGGCAGGTGAAGCACGGAGTTCGAAAAATGGCGGTTGCCGATTGTGCCGCTTGATGTTATCATTGTTATCATCCAGCGTCGACGACGCTGCATCGTTTGTTCGTACTGTAATGATACCATTTCCTGCGCTTGTCCCTCAGATGTTGCACTATCATCAACCATCCGAACTTCTGGCATGGACAGTTGACCATCGTGGCCTCAGTGAAGACATCAAAGTTCTAGCTATCCTCGAAATACTTCGCGGCTTGCGGATGACCGTGATAGACTTACTTCTGTGCCGACAACAACATGTCTTGATGCGAGCAATGATATGAGGCACTCGAGTTGAAACAGCTTTGGTTGCTTCGTTCCTTCTGCAAGAAAATCGAGTCGAGCAAAGGAGTCTACAATGTTCTGGCGCTGGGATAGATGCAAAGGTTCGATAAAATCTGTCGGAAGGTTCTCAAGGGCATCTAGCGCAGCAAGGGACATTGGTGAAACAGAAACGGCCTCGCGATCCATGGTTGCAAGGCCGCGATCATCATAGCATATGCTCGAACGCACAAAGACTACGGTGTAGAGAATTACGATCGAGTACCGCCGGCATGACCGGCACCTACTAAATTTTAAACTCCTCGCTCCTCCTGCCAAATGTCTCCGAGATCGACCAGCCTGGCTACGCCACTCGAGCATCCGTGGTAGTATACGCCAGGCTGGTCACGAGCCTAGATTATGGACCGAATACTGATGATAACAGCATCTGGAATGGTCCGGAATAACAGCATAGCAGTCCCTACATATATTAATACCACCATTAAGTACTATTGTAAGGCAAGTGACCCAAACAATGCACTTTACACGAAAAGTGCAGCGCAATGGGTCATTTACTTTACATGATTCTACTAAGAAGGTTGGACCGAAACTGATCTTATGCTCGCAACTTTACTATCTACTTCAATTTCTTTGCCGTCCGGCTTTCTGTCGCATACAACGACTGCACTAGCAGAGACTGTTCACATACTGTAATATTTCAGCTACTAGTAGGAGTTGGCGCAGGTATAAATCATTGTCAAAGTTCCTTATTTCTAAGTACATAGTCACAACAAGAGTACCGCACAGATATACGACCATACACTGGCACGGTCAACAAATGGCATGTTCATGAGTGGAAATTTGATGCACGGGTAGATGAAGTGTTATCATCAACGCTGGAATGTCAGGTCAGTAATAAGCATTAGTGGAGGCAGATTATAGAATGGGAATCGAGAAGCGGGTGGTACCCAGAATAACAGCTGATGTTTGGGCCCAACAACCCATCCACTGTCATTCAGGACAAATGGGGTCGAACTGCGGTCGTCATGGTATGCTGGCTCCATTAGCTCAGAGGTGTTGTGCAGCGCATGAATGGAGTTGGACGAGAAGGAAATGGGGTGATTGTTCGAAGTGTTCAATGTCATGGTGGTGGTGACCTCGAGCGTGCAATGTTCATCTGAGAATGCTGAAGGATCTGGCACGGCGCACTGTTGCAACGGCTGCCTCATCAGTGGTCATCACTGCATCCCACGGCCGAACAGTCTTATCCGACGAACCAGTGACAATGCGAGTGCCGTTCGGCGAGAACGAGACCGGGTTAACTGAAGAAGTGTGCCCCTGCAAGGGCTCACCGACTGGCTCTCCCATCCCTGCATCCCACAACCGAACAGTGTTATCCCAAGAACCAGAGACGATGCGAGTCCGGCGAGAACGAGACCGACCTTACTGAATCAGTGTGCGGGCTCACCGACTGGCCCTCCCATTCCTGCATCCCAGAGCCGAACAGTCTTATCGTCCGAACCAGTGATGATGCGAGTGCCGTCCGGCGAGAACGAAACCGAGTTAACTGAAGGAGTGTGCCTCCGCATCGCATCGCACTTCAACAACCTCGACACCTTCCTCTCCAAGCTTCACCCAAGCCTCGCGATCAGATGGCCTGTCATCAGGACGATCGCCATCGCTACTTCCACGGTCAGAACGTCGACCACTAGCGCGGCTCTCCATGTGAGCTCTTGTACCAGGACGAGGTGGAGGAGAGGGAGTGCGGCGAGGTGTGTGGATGTGCGGTGATGTAAGTCGTGCGTGGATGAGGAGGGCATGCAGTAGGAGATAACGGGAGGATATCGAGTAAGAGGTGGGTGTGGTCGGGTGCTGGATGAGTGCTGGAGGGTGTGGTCGGGGTACAGCGCAGGTGCCGGAGGGCTGGGAGAGCGCGGTTGGGTGACGAGAGGTGTTAGAGTGGATTGGGAGGGTACATTTGGGGTAGGTGGGCCGGAGGGTGTGGCAGGGTGAGTGGAGTGAAAGGGCGCATGTGTTGCAGTAGTGGTGGTGCAGGAGGGTGTGGAATGGCAAGATCTACATGTTCAGTAGAGCAGAAGGATAAAAATGCGATGACATACATGCTGAGATTGTTTGCCGTCTCGACTCTTGCCCAGCAAGAGATAACACACTGAGACCTCGTGTGTCGCATTTTGGAGCGGGCCCAGTTGAACCTGTGTCGGATTGAGGGAGGGGCGAAGTCTAACGGTCGTGTAGAATTGTGGGTAGGACTCGGAATGGTAGGTGGAAGAAGTGTATTCAGAGGCTTAATGAGGCGGGACAGGAGTCCGGGACGAGATGCTGGAGAGGGCTGCGAGGTCTGCGAGCATCCCAGAGGATGTATGTATGGTGCACATCACTTAGTCACCGCTACTTTTGTGCAGGCGCCAAATTGACGCAAAAAAAATCGTAACCCTAACCCCAAGTCCAAATTAGGCTGGGGCGGGAGGAGCAGCTTCGATGTTAGCATAGCTATGGTCAAGTTACAGCTACGCGTTTCATGCAGTACCTAGTGATGGTGAATCCAAATAAATTCCTTGTTACGAGGACCGTTCATCATGGCCAGAAAAGCGAAAAAAACTGCAGTTGCACATGCTCGAGCCTTTCGTCACACGAAACACCACCCGGCAGAACCCAATGATGCTCAACCAGCGGGTGGCAGCATCGGATGTTTCGGTGGATGGAGGCATACAGGTCAGGTCTTACCACCCGAGATGCTCAGTTGCGGGTCAAACAATTCAGTTCTGCACGCTATAAATCACACAGACGAGTTCCCAAAACAGTAGCGAGTCTTTGATCATGTATAGCTATATTTTGTAGGGATGCGCCAAATTGACCTCCATGAAAAAAAAAACTCCCTCATATTTAAGTATTATCAAAATCCGTCTGGAGGTTTTGTTCCTTGGGCAAATTAAAGCATTTTGGCAAGAGGGATAAGAATTCGGGTGAAATCTCGAGGTGCTAAAGATGTTGCACAAAAGTAGCGGTGACTAAGTGACGTGCACCATAGTATCCAGAGGGTCGCAGGAGGCGCTGGAGGAGGATCCTGGAGGGAAGCAGGGTGTGTTATAATTAGACCATCTGCGATACTGGGTCTCTCAGACCATATAATCCTAACATAAAAATAGGGTCTGACAGACCTTTAATAGTACCGAAAACTGCTGCCTGAGGTGGCGACGTGTTACAATCAAGTCGCAAACCGCCAGAGGCGTCTATGTATTTTGGTGTGTGGTAATTCAACTTGTCGTTCAGAATGTCTTACATGATATTGCAATATCGGGCATAAACAAGGGTAAGTCAGAATACTCAACAACATTGACAAGAGTGCGCTCCCATTCCTTGCTCGCTGTGATGGCGACGTGTTACAATTTAGTAGCGAATCGCCAGAGGCGTCTATGTATTTTGATGTGTGGTAATGCAAATGTCCTTCAGAATGTCTTATATGATATTGCAATACCGAGCATAAACAAGGGTAAATCAGAATACTCAACAACATTGACAAGAGTACGCTCCCATTCCTTGCTCGCTTTGATGGCGATGTGTCACAATTTAGTCGCGAACTCCTACTCCTTCTCTATGTTAGTGGCCATCCATGGCTATGTGGGATTAAGTCAAATTTCTCGTAGTATACATGATTATATCTAGGAGGAGCAGAATTAGATCCGTCTACAATTGCCACGGTCACAATACCAAGAACTCGTGGGTTCACTGATGTCGTGGCACGAGTAGGAATTGGTCATTAGAAGTTACTTCCTGGATCTTTAGCAGTCTGGAAATAGAAGCGATTGAGAGGTGACCGTACAAGGTCTACTACCAGCTAAATGCAAATGTAAACTGCCAATGGTGGCATATTCAGCGAGTGAGCATCAGTCGGAGACTCGGAGGGCGTTGTTCGTTCTTACTGAATTTCAAGTTAGAGGCTGCTGACTAATGGAATTTACCTGTGCTTTCGACAAGTTGCAATCATTAATTGCTCCACTTGGAGCGCCGTTCGTGCAATGCAGCCAACTGCGGCGATATCGGGAAATCTTTCGCCCACCCCACCCACTTCGACAAAACGGGGGTTTTGCTTACAGTGCGTGAACGCCGCCGCGACTTGCAAGATGTTTGAACCGTGAAGGCAGTCGCACTCCTGGGTTTCCAAAGCTTTGCACTTAGAGGCAGATGTCGCATGTTTTTCTTGGCAAGTCTATTGTTCCATGCATTCTGTCATGAATGGCATTGAAAAATGGTTGTTATCATCCAAGTCTATATATTTTGACCACACCACACGAAGCGTGACGAGGGCTCAAATCCGATATCGTTGACGATTTATCTCGCGTCTACTCATAAATTTTACTAAATAGCTTGGATGAAAAGCTGGTAAGGCTCCGAATGCTCCCCACGAGCCTTACCACTGCGACGTTCTGCCTTACGAGCGCGTTTCTCCTGGCGTCTCTCAGCCTTACGAGCGTGCTTCTTTTGGCGTCTCTCAGCCTTAGCCTCCCTTCTAGCGGCACGGCGCTGTCTTTTATCAAAATTATACGATGCAGATGACCCACATCCATGTCTGCGGTGATTCTTGTCGTCATCAGAATCTGATGAGGAAGACGAGGAAGACGAGGAAGACGAAGAAGACGAGCAGCTCGAGGCTCGGCGACGGAGGTCATTTGCCATGTGGAACTGACTAGGATTAGCAAGCGGGACCGCACCCTCACGGCCGCTCAAGCGCTCGGATCCTTGGCAGAGAATGGCTTCCATTCTGCGAGGTCCGAAAAAGTACTGAAAAGCGATGGTAAATAGTCTGATAGTGTTGCGTAGGTCTTATACTGACGTGGTTCCAGTGATCAACGACGTCTCCTGCAGCGTTGCGATTCTTCGCTTTCATTCGTTTCTCGATGGCTCCGGTCAAGAAGAACCCGCCTAGGAGTGCAGACATGAGATCATTTCCTGCAATGACTTGTTGCGTTACTTACCGACAAGACTGATACCTGCCACAAAGGGTATGGCGTTTGACTTGATGCGTTGTCCTGCAGATAACGAACCTGCTTTCTTAATGTCTGCCAGAAAACTGAAGAGCTTATAGATTAACTCAAATAGGGCGGCCAGACAAAAAGTTCACAGACCGTTTCCAATCCTCCTCCAAGATATCATGCGTCGCAAATGGGTGAACACATAGTTGGCATGGGGGAGGTAACTCAGGGAAGCCTTTGCTCAGGTCCGCTTGGTTTGAGATGAGACACATGGGAGGGAACCGTTCGTGAGGCAGATGTTGAGGCGGCTGACGGTGCCACATTGGCGGAGGGCCAGCATTGCCAAAGAATGAAGCCAGGGATAACCCTTGACTCTCTCCATTGGGGGAGGGTGCGCGATCTTGTGGCACAGCGCCTGGAGTCTGGCTATATGGGCTCAGACTGTTGTTTGGCTGGTACAAAGGATAATTTGATGGTCCTGCCCTGTTATGGTCATAGGGATACCTGGCTCCTGGGGAAGCCTCTTGGTATGCTGGGTGTTTCTCGCCTCTTTGGTCGTGATGACCTGCTGGTGAGGCTTGATCTCCTTGAAAATATCTAGGAGGATGCTGAGATGCTGATCCCAGGGGCGCCTGGTATGATTGTGGCTGAGGGTTGTACCCTTGATAGGTGCTATCGCGCAGACTGTAAGGTGAGTCCTGGGTGTATGCAGGGGGCGGGCCCAAAGGTGCCTGGTAGTGATTCTGTTGCTGCTGAGGGGGTTGCACATAGCTTGCGTACGGGTTATTAGGTTTTTCGTCAGGGTATTGAGTCATGGTTGGTATGCAGAAATAATGTGGGGCTTCAAATATATAATCGCCCCATAGAACGGACGTGCTCGTTTTATATGTAAGATGGTTGCTACTGCCATCTGATGTGTTACGGATGCTGAGCTGCGCCGTCTATCATATCACAGCCTAATGGGAGCTAACTACTTTTCTGGAAATGGCTTTGTTTCGACTTTGAGTCACATGAGGGCTGCACAAAAATAGCCTCGACTGCGGAACGGAACGCGCTCGGCTGCAACGCCCGCCGTCACAGCTTCCATAAATCAATAGGCCAGATGCGACTTCATACAACTCACCGACATTGTTATTGTTTATATTTGCGGTGTAGCAGCAACAACTGCAGAATACGCCGTTTGCGCAGCTCGGAGTGACACATGTGCGAAGACTGGTAGTATTGCCATCACTAATGCATTCTTTTCATCTTCAAGTCTCACCGGGAGTCTAGACTGGAACTGCAATACATGATGCTACCCACCGTCTCACGCACCTCATCTGCACATCTCGGTCTTCTCCCCATTCAGATGCTGTCGATTTTTCGCAATGCGGATTTTTTCACGAATACTACAGCCGGCTACCAGATGAGGCACTCCAGCTCTAATACCAGGCATTTCTTCCTTGATCAGAACGCAGTTTGATAGAGACGCACCAAGCAGAAATTCAGGCTGCCGGTTGGAAGTGGAACACGCTAAAATGACAGGGTAGTGCCATTGAGCTTAGGTAGTTTGATTGCCAGTCGAGTGGTCTGCTACTAATCATCGTATCAACGAGTCCGCGTACTTGGACGGGCTTGCAGTGTTCAATGGCTAGCCCGACACATTAGTCGAATTTAGAAATACATCATAACAATCACGGGCAGGGGAAGTGGGAAGGCGGCTGTCCCATAACTAAACAAAGGGTGTGTCTGTAAAATGGAATCTGGCCTATCGAGTTGGAAATAGTCAACTGGAATCCGGTTAAGCTCAGTAGTGATCCTAATCGTGGGGACAACATATTGCGATAACACATGGAGTAGAGTGTAGTGTGACAGGTATGGTTGGAAGCAAGATGGCGGATATTGCTCCTATGGGCGTAATCGACGTGGTATTGATCAAACGACGTTAAACATCAGAGGAATGGTATGCATGAAAGTAAGTGAAAAAAAGGTGGGAATGTTGCGTGTGCACGAATCTCCAATCACGATGAGTGAATTCGTAAAATGTGGATGATTTAGTGGATGTCGTATGGAGCGTATCACAGATATTGATGATAGATTGTTGCGTCTAGGATCGGGTAAGTATTTAGGATTCGATTGACATAATAACACACGTACCGAAGTGCCGATAACTATGTCCCTCGCCAGGACCTCAAGAACCCAAGAAAAATCGTAAAACCCAATTCAAAACTGATGACAAATACGTCACAAAGTTCAGCCAACAAAGAATCATCACCCACGTCGACCAGCGACTATCCTCAAAACCTTGCCGACAGACGAGCCTTGTACATTGCCTCGATTTGGCGGATTCCCTGGCCGCAGCTGATAGGACGATATTCAGTAAGCAAACGTGCCCCCGACGGTGTATGCGAGTGAAGACCGACGTCAAGTTTATTATGGCCACCATTGGGCCCAGGGCCAGAGGCTGGTACACCCGCAGCCGGTACCTCTGGCGTACAACCACCACATGTTATCAACCCATTTTGATTGGCTACTCCCTCAGTTGGATCCATCCTAGAGCCCGAAGCACATACGACATATGCTGAGGGCTGACGACGGCGCACAGTGGTTTCCGAGTCGGACGAGGGGTAGACGTCCGCCTCGGTAAACCCCACACTGCCGGGAGGAAGCTTCCGGCCGCGTGTTTGGGTGTCGCTAAGGTCGCTTTGTTGACTGTCTGCAGACGCCTGGCGCTGGAGGCTAAGGCTCCAGAAACTCCGTTTATTTGCCAGGCTAGGCGGAACGGGTGGTTCTCGTGCAGCCACGGACCGCAACTTCGGATGGGTCCTGACTTTTCTGGGGGGAGGGGCAGTGAGAGGGAAAGATTTTGTGACTTGTGCAGGCCACGAAGGCCAGATGGAATTGGATGCAGATGTGATTGTAATTGATGAGGAAAGTGGTAAAAATGGATCGCTTGATGTACCTTGAGTGGGAGGGAAAGGGTATTCATAGCGCTGTGTCCCAAAATCAAAGGGAGTCCCAGTAACCTGAAGCATCCCAGACAAATGTCAGGATCGTGCAGTTCTTCGAGAACATATGCATTAATCGAGAACAACGAGAACAGGGTTTAGGTGATTATGACCGCCACTCCACTACACGTGTCTTGGATCAATAGAAACTTACCTCCCCGGAGGAGCTAGAAGATAAACTGAATCCAGAGTCCGAGTGAGATGCCTCAGATGGAGAAACCTGAGGAGGAGGAGCCAGGGCATGTTCCTCGTGGACGATCTGGTCTGGAGAAGGCAGCGGGGACACCTCTTCCGCGTTTTGGTTCACCTGGGACTGCACTGTCGCTGTCCGTTTGTCACTTATGTGTGACATTCAGTAGTCCCTTGCAAATTTGAATGTCGACAGAGGAAGAAGAAGACGGAGAACCCGTCTCAAGCAAGTCAGCGGACCATTTACATTTCCTGCAAACGCTGGCGGAACGTGTGCGGGGAATGTGACGCTGTGCGTGGGCCACGATCTTGTCCTCATCCGTCACGTCACTCTCTAGAAATTTCCGGGTTCACTGTCTTCTACATACTTCTTGGTCTTCCATGTCTAGACTGCAGCAAAGTTTCATCGCAAATGGCACAAAACGGCGATACTCCGAGTCCGACATAGTACACCTCGAGGGCCCCGGGGGTCTGACTCGTATGGAAAAGGATATCGACGATCGCAGAAAAATGATAGTCAAGTGGATGAAAGTTTGATGCACGACGGCTTGTACACGACCTGGAAGTTTCGGGTGATTAGTAGACTGTGACACGGTGATGTCTTGGATTTTGTTACGTTTATAGAACGTGTATTCAATTGCTGACCAGGAGCATGATGTAAAAGTCAGCCTCTCCGCTCAAAGCGATCGGGCTTGGATCAAAGACTGCATTTTCATAACGAACAATCACTGTCCTTACTTTGGAAACGAACCATGCCTGTACGCCGGGTCGACCCACCTCAACAGCCTCTAGGGTTTTTTCTACGTTTCTGGCTTTTCTTCGTCACGCTTGCCTCATTATTCACGGGCTTGTTCAAGTCAAAGGCTCCTTCTACAACCTTGCCAACGCCGGTGACAGCGGGAAGCCATAACGCTCGTTACAAACCGCCTGTTCCTAGGCGACTCGAGCTAGTGGATACACAGCTATCTAACAGGCGCACCCCTCAGCGAAGCTCCCAGAAACAAAGGCTTCCTGGTCAGTCTTCGGCAACGCATACTATGGCAGCAGAAATCCATCAAGGAACCTTCTATCGCGATGGTGCTGGTAATCAGAATGAAGACTTGCAAGTCAAGAAACATGCAACCCCTTCGTTTTCCGGTTTCATCGGACCAATGGTTTCTCCTGATCGTGTACCCGAAAGTGGCGCTCTTCGTACACCAACTTCCCTCCGCAGTTTCGCCCAGCCTTTAGATCGGGATTTGAGACGTTCTAACAGCATCACGCCTGCAGTAGCTGAGATATGGAGCCCAGATTTGGCATCAAGCAGCCCTCATCCACCCCGAAGACTCTCATTGCGTATCACTTCCATTACAAACGGCTCCGTCCTGGGTTTGGGCCCAGTTAACCCTCGTTTAGCCAATATGCCTCGTTCAACTGGCCCTCGTCTTCGCATCTCTTCGTCAGCGAGATTCACTCAAGTGAGCACATCTGAGTCGGTTCACAGCGTCAGCGCATCCCCGTTCGCAATCCGACGTGGGTTCTCAGGATCATCTGTGAAGATACCTCACCCCTCGATCCGTCTTGAATCCCCCTGGAGCCCGTCAGACAAAACGCTACCTCGTGATGTGTGGATGAATTCAGAAGGCGTCCTGGTTAACATTCAAGGCCCTGTCTTCGTCTCACTCAATGCTACGAAATCTTCTCAAGATGATGTTGTAGTCCTCCAACATGGACCCTACACGACGCTTCCATGTGCTCCTTCTTCACGGTTCTCAGATGACGGAGACGACTTTATATCCATATATTCGAATGTCTTCGACCTCCCGGAAGAAGAGAAATATGAAGAAGAAGGATCCAGCAAAGGCACATCTCAAGGTGACTTCGATATTAATGGTGCAGACAAGGGCTCTCCTCCCAACGGGGCAGCAGCTGTTTTGGTTATGACAACTCCTGTCGATGACTCCCTCAGACATGATGCTGCTCGGAATTCTGCAGAGGACGCTGAGTTTGAGGGTTCGGAGAAGAGTAATACGTCATCCGAGCTCGAAGAAGGCTTCTTTTGTGTCATCTCTCAGTCGAAGTTTGATCTGACCTCGGATGACCATACGTCTGGTCTTGCCTACATCCCTTCCTCGAAGCACCGAGAAGCACAATCGCTTAGCGTTGCGGCCGAGCCTGTTGATCACCCCGATCGCGCCACCAAACGTTTCTCGGTTCCATGTCTCTACTCTGTTCGAGAATTTGGTCAGAGCCCGCTTCGCGCCTCGACCTCAGACTCTTCCCCTTCCAAACATTTTCCCGCCGCAGAAAGCAGAAGCTTAAGAGCACTCGCTGACCTTATCTCTCTTCTGGATTTTGCTGCGATGGAGGCCGCGCAAACTACTGGCGTACCCGAGATCCATGGGTGAATCTAGCTTGGTAGTACGGGCCGATTGACGATACGTTGCTCTGCTGTGTGCTTCCAGTCTTTACTTTGTTCGACCCGATTATTCTAAATTCTGAAACTCTATGGGGGAAACTGGGTTAGATGTTTCGGTCATCATTGAAATCAAGCCCAGGCTCACTGGTCGGTGCGTTTAACATACCATGTGTCCATGGCACAATGCTGCATTTCCAAATGTAACACGTTTGTTTTGATAGTCCGGGGTCTCTTGGAACACGATCATGAACCTATATGGAGGCCAGACTTCATGTTTCCAGAAGGCCTTTCATCGGAAATGGCCAAGTTAACATCTGAACAAGAAGCTGCGCCGGCGTCCCCTTTTCGATCGCATCGACTTCTGTGAAAATGCAGGCTGGTGCTGCGTATGAAAACAATAGCTCAAAGTATAACTGCAATGTGACAATCATCGTCTAATGGCAGTGGCCCGAAGCAAGTAGATGTTATTAGGATTATAAGTCAATTATAAGTACACCAAATAACATTATGATAACACCCAAAAAGGAATTCGGAACTCCGACATAAATAGTTGGCTTCTTCATTACGTCTGATCTGAATTCTGGAAGGCTCAAATACTACCAGTGCACAGTCTTTCCTTCATCCCACCTCAAAACATGTTCTCCTCTCTCTTTTCGTGAGTGACTATTTTGGTCTGCGATTTGGTTCTAAAGGAGTTGTAGAACTGCACCTCCTGTCGATCCGAAGGCCCCCAATTTGTTCCCTGTCTCAGAGAGTGCAGATCTCCTCGGAGAGCTGGAGGCGAAGGATCTTGAGTGGACATGTGCAGGAGGCTTCGTAACAGAGACTCAGATATTTTATCAATTCCTACAGGATGGGACAATGTTGATGTGTCAAGTGATCCACTCCTCAATCGGGTGAGCATTTTGTTCGTTTATGCTTGTTCGATTTGATTCATATCATTTGGCAGTTTGTGGTACCCTACCATTCAGTTTACATGCAAGATCTACAATCCCACAACGAAAGAGACGATCTGGCGTTCTGTCAACGTTACAAACTTTACAACCGCTCCCCCTGGTCTCGACAAGAGATCCAGCAAGGCAGATCAATTCTCCATCACCCACAAGTCCTCCTCGGATGATTCTCATCCTGAAATGTACACCATTCGTGCAAACCTTTCAGACAACTTGCAGATATCACTCGATGTCTCACGACCCTCTGCTGTACCCGGGTTCAAGATTGGCAAGGGGCCAAAAGGAGGATACTCATACTTTGGGTCAGATCAACAGAAACCAGATGGCTACGTCGTCCATCGCTTCTGGCCTCGCACTAAAGTCAGTGGTCATATCATCCACAACGGCCGTGCAATCGTTGCCGACGGCCATGGCATGCTCGTTCATGCTATCCAAGGCATGCGTCCAAACTTGATTGCATCGCGATGGAATTTTGCGAACTTCCAAAGCGACGCTCATGGCGGCGTGTCTGCAATTCAAATGGAATTCACAACTTTGGACACCCACGGACGCCACGGACCTGGCTCCGGCGGAGCCGCAGTCAACATCGGTTCATTAGTGCTTGGTGGGAAGCTAGCTGCGGTCACAGCAGAGACTAGATGGCCAGGCGAAGAACAGTCTGTGAAGGCCGTGATGTCGCGTGCCTATCACCTCAACCCTGTCCATGATCCGGATACCAGCTACATGCAGCCTACTGCGGTCGAATTCCGCTGGGCAGGCCCGTCCCTGCTGCAGGGTGCGACGGGTTCTGTCGAAGCATCCGTGCACCTTGACGTTGGCAGTCCATCTTCACCCAAGGCGTTGATTGAGAAGGTGGACGTTCTCGCAGAGATCCCGTATGTGATCAAGACGATGGTCAATTACGTCGCAGGCACAAAGCCATATATTTATCAGGTAATTGGGAGGCGTTGCGCCCGACTTATCCGATAACTAACAGTAATCTTATAGTGGCAAGACAATGTCAAGCTTGTTGTGCGTGGTCCAGATGCAATTATCCCCGGGCTTTCCGATGGATTAGATGTAGAAGGGGTGCTGTACTCAGAAGCCTCGTTCATATCTTAGATGCCCACTCATGATGATTTTACATCTATATTTTCCCCTGTGTAAGTATACTGTGACTTTAATGTAATTCATGGAAGACTCGGAATTCTTTTTCCTTCTTAGGATGTGAGCTGTATGATTGACTTCCTAGGCGAATGAAAATGAAAATCACAGATTAGATGCTCTTTCTTCTGAACGGCTGACAAAGGAGCAAGAAAAATGTACAGGTTGGCTGAAAGATGGTAATAGTCAGAATACTTGGACAGGGGAGTCAAGAATTTCACCCACACTGCTATACCTGCAGTAAATTCTTTCTTCACATTGATTTCTTGACCCAGGGCATCCTTCGACTTCGTGATGCGAAACGTCGCAAGAATGTTCACAATGGCGATCCAGATCACTGCCTCTGCCGTGAATCTCCCTGGGCCTGTAGTCAATCTTGTGAGCTGCCTGATTGAAGCTTGGGTCATGATCAGGATTGCATACATATACGACGACCGAGCCCGAAAATCGGATCAGTGGAGATGGGCTGGGGGCTTGAATTACTTTCAGCTGTGAGGTGCCGCTCAGGCCTGAACTCTTCAACGTCGGCCCCGTGTTTTGATTCATCTCTGCTCATTGCCCTTCACGAATAGTAATATCAGTCAGTGTTACGAATACGCGAGTTCCGCGTACAAACCAAACGTTGTTTATCACTAATGTACCTGTGATATTCATTTTGGTCAGTTCTGAGTAATTGATTAGTTTGTTCTCACCCTTAGGAATGAAGCGACCATCATAATCATCGTCCTTTGAAGTAGCATGGGGTATACCTGTCCCCGCGTCAGCAACTAGAAACTTAATGAAAGCGACTGACCCAGAGGAACCACAGGAATCCATCTCAGCAGCTCTCGAAGGATCGCATCGACATACGGTAGCAGTGGCCGGTCGTCGAATTTTGGCAATCTACTAGTCGCTCCTATGACGGAATCGATTTCTGCTTGACCCTTCGCCTGCACCTCCGGATAAAGAATCATGGCGAGAATGAATGTATGGAGTATCGATGAGCTCTTTTACCTACTTGTCAACAATAGCACTTCCAGCACAGAAAATATATTTACCGACTCAAAACCAGCTGCAATGGGATTGACAGAATATTTAGTATGTGCCCAGCACACGGATCATAGATGAAAAGTAACCTATAAATGCAGTAGCCGCCGCCGCTTTTATAGCGGCTTCTTCTTTATGTTGGTCGTCCTTCTCGTCGATCTGAGCTAAGCAATCGGATACCATGGAATGAGTCGCCACCCCCGCAGCCTAGTGTGTGCACTTGAACGTTGTGTATAACCGGGATGGCTAAGGACATACAATATTTCTCTTGACCAGATTGAACGGCACATTAAGCACTTGTCCTGCCAATTCTCTCGCGCGAGCAGCGTCACGTTGGGATCCCGGACCAGGGAGCCACGCAGGTAGGCGAGTAACTAACACAAATGAGCGATATTCTGGTACAAACTTTGTTCGCTCACGTATTGGAAAAGCGGACAAGATAGCACTACGCTCAGGGGAGAGTGCCTTTGCGAGTATATCGACGAGTTCTTTGACATTGGCAACCATTGGATCGTTGCGCGGAGCTACATCGTATCCGTAGGTAAACGCCATGACGTTCGAGGCGACAAATCTGGATGATCATATGTCAGATTTCTTCGTGATTGCGACGTAATTTACCTCTGGATATGGATTTCGAAATGTGATGGATCATCAAGCAGATCCTTCAGCAATGGTCGAACTCTTTTCATATGAATGTCATGATAGCGGGATGCACTCTCTACGCGAAGCGCATGGTGGAACATCTTGCGGTGAAGCTTCCAATCGCTACCATGGTAAGGCAGCATAACGGTACTAAAGTCGACGCCAAAACTGGATAATGGTGAACGTTAGATAGTGGTCAAAATATAAAACCATACATACAGCTTGTTTGTTGCAATAAAGGGGCGATCGGAGTATATGGCGGAACGTTGATCCATGAGGGCTCTTGCAACTTTTTCCGAATTGACTACGATAAAGTCAAGGCCAATGAGGCGGAAATATATTAGATCACCTGTATTTGGGTGAGCACGTCCCATTTGTTAGAATGTACCCACTGCATACCATATTTTTTCTTCCAGTGTGTATATGTTAGCCATGGTCGAGTAATATTCAATTGAAAGAAGTTGCCCACGATGGGAAGCGGTTTCGGACCTGGGGGGAGTGGGAGTCTAGCAAATCCCTTAAATCTTGTAATGATCAAGGCAAGAAGAACACAGGATACTAATACCCAGGCATCGGTATTGATGGGACTATTCATTTTTGTGGGGGAAGGCATGAGTAGCATGTGCAATTTATACGTATCTTGTAGACCCTTCGGTGGAGAATCATGGTCAGCAGCAAATCTTTATTTTCAGTATTCACTCAAGGCATAGATATTTACTCGAATATGTTTAGTTTTGCAGCTGAAGTCGAGATAAGATCAACGATTTGATGCGTGGTTCAAGGAATTAGCATCATTTCCGTGCCGATTGCCACGGTAGGCGGACTGAGCGATATGGATCGGTTTCTGAAAGACTGGTGTATTGAGCAGGGAACTTTCCCCACAAGAACTCTGGGAATGAACAGTAAACACAACAGTGTCTCTTTTCATTATTAGAATAATGCTGCCCCAGGACAGTTATCACCTCTTGGAAAACCCACCCAATAGTTATTGCAACATATCATATCATTTGATTGAATGATCGCACTGAATTCCAGCTCATGTCACGCGGAGTCACGAGCTGCCATTTGAAACCTGAGTCTAGTGTCCATTTGACTGTTCGATCATTTGTTGGTAGGTGACGGCACTGGCCGGCTGGTATCAAGACCAATCTCGTAGTGGGAATGTCCAACCTCGCCATTTGCTGGTGCAAACGATCCGCGCTTCATGACTTGGCCCAAGCAAATCGCGCACAACCACCGCGCCCGTGGTAGCCGCAGACGATTCCTCTGCTTTCCACAGCCGAACGAAGCCAGTAGCAGCACCTATGCATCCTCGTCAAATCACAACGACGGTGCAAAACTCTAAAAGTGAGTCGAATGAATTTTAAATTCAGCATGAGCTACCTGTGTTAGCTTCTGCGAACCGGAAAACAGAACGCACGCGATATCGCCATCAGTGCCCTTGAACTGTTAGGCATTCTCTCCCATATCGTCAATGTATCATCGTCAGCATTCGTCAGAAATGCTCAATGTTTCATGCAAGATTGCACTAAATCATGGCACGAGCAATTCCTCGGACGGGCATTTAGCTCATTTCAAAAGTAAGCGAGGATATCTTGCAGAGATGAGCCCGAGGTAAACTACCTTTTACATGATTACCCCGCGGAATTTGGCAATTTTATGACATCATACACCCCTGGTGAACAATAAAGTAAAAAGTCTGAATCGAAACGATTTCAAACCAAGTACTCACGGGCCCGAAGGACTCCGATCCCTTCCCGTTGTAATTCCGACAAGGGATTCGAACATGGATCGGCGATGTAGATGATCTGAAATTGATAATCGATAACTTGGTGACTGGGCAGAGGGCAGAGGGCCATAGCGGAAGAGGAAGACAGTGATGCATGCATGCTCCGAGGAGAACTCCATTCAATGTCCCCACAACCTCGCACATTTTGCAATAAGGAGCGCCGCGGCGCAGTCATGTACATATGTGATAATGTCGCGACTATCACGTAAAACGGGCCTCGGGTATTGCGGTTTTTGGGTTGGCGTACTAGGTGTAGATCATCGAAAACTGCTGTGTGACTCCAGGGACGTGACGCAAACCAGATGCGGCGACGCATTGACCTTTGTATCGGAACCTTAAGCAATGCATTCAAGTGATGTGGAAAAATTACATCAGAGTCAATAAGACCGGGCGGAACGTCAGATACGAAGCACAGAATATGCTGCCCGTCATCGCGGGATGGTCAGCACAAGCGGATTTGATGGAAAATACAGAAGTTAGTCATTATTTCCCGCCTTACATTTCTGACTGGCCATACTGGGCCCTGGCAGGGACTCCAAAGAAATATGCCAACATGCCACAGAACACTATTTTGCAAGGAAGACAGATCTTTTCTCCGTTCCATCAAGAGATACGACCACTCAATGATAGTGCATGCAAGTTCCGAACAATTGAAATTCGAGTTTAGGTCGCAAAAGCGGAGGGGTAGTGAGGATTGCTCCAAGCTCGGGCCCTCCACAATATGTATGATTTGTTTGAATGAAGCTGGTAGGCCCAAGTCACATTAAGTTGATCGTTGGAAGCCGCACGGTAAATATTAATAGCCTGTGGCAGCCATGATTAGCCCACTAGCCATAGCAGAGAAAACTCACTGAACGCGCGCTCCTGGCTAATGATAACCCAATTTGATTAACAATTTAATCAAACCCGTGCGCGAGGGCAGACCTAGCTTTCAGGCTGGTTTTGATGATTCGAGCACTCTGGGTAAAAGCGGGGTATTGGTAGGAAGCCAGGTTACGGAAGACGCGGCGCTGAGCTAACGAGACATGTACAGCCACTCTGACTTGTTGCGGCACCGCAGCTTCAACATCATCAACGAACTCTATAACTTGGGGAGATACACTGGTTTGACAGAACCATGTACAATGTTTCGCCCAGCATTGAAAGTCACGTCGTCCAGAGTTCCTCCAGTTTCCTCGATGTCCTGGCGCTTCCCTTCGGCTGGCGTTCAAGCGGCAAAAGTATTAGCAACAGCGCGGTCAAGTTCATATCATTCCGCGTCAAAACCCAGCGGTCTTGTCCTTGTTCAAGTTAATGCTTGTAGGAGGAGGCAAATATGGCATGCACAGAGAGGAGTTGCACCATTTCATTCTTCTAGGCCGAACCAGGGATTTCCTCTCATACCGATGCTACTGGGCGCCTTCAAGGCATGTTCACCTTGAATGATTCTTGCGAGTTCTATACTTAGTCTTGCAGGCTTCGACTACCATAGAGGTAGCGCGTACCGCTGCTCGTATTGCGCTTACGTTCCTGCCCCTCATCCTTTTCAAAAATCGCTTCTCAAAGAAATACCTCAAGCACCACGAGATATTCCATCCTGGTGTGCCGGTCGACGAAGAGAAAAAGGCTGCGGTTCTCAAACGTATACGTGCAAGGACACTTGTCTTCAATGTACTTTTGTTTGTCCCTGTCATATTATTCTGGTTGGCGATACTAGCAAGCGCCGAGCAGACACCTATCACAGGGCGGTACGTCATGGATAATGTTCAATCCCTGCCTATCAACTCAGTTAATTTACAGATGGCGGCTTATCATTCTATCTCCTGAAGAGGAGGATGAGATAGCTGCTCAGCTCAGAGGCCCAAATTGGTATCACGCTGTCTCAGAAATTCTCTCGACAGACGGTCCGCCAAAGTTGATTCCAACCAGCGATTGGCGATACCAGTGGGTACGCGATACCCTACGGCGTTTGGAGGCTGGCATTCCCGTATTACAACGCGAACAAGAGTTAGCTTCACATTGGTTAGACACAAGTCCTGATCAGCCGCCATTACCTCCACCTGCAGAGTATCCCCTACGACCTCGGCCCCGAGCCACGGACACTATGAGGAGGTGGTCGGAAGGTCTCTGTGGGCGAAGCTCACATCATTCAGCTCATGTCATCGCTGGGCCACCATATTCACTTCTTATCGTCGACAAACCTGATGCTGCTAACGCGTTTTCATACGGTTTTGGGCCAGATGGCGCTTGCGGCGTCGTGGTTTACTCTGGATTCATTGACAATATTCTTTCAAAAGCTCCTTCATCAGCCTTCTCCTCTGACTATACCCCACAAACTCTATCTGAAGAAAGCTCGTGGTGGACACACCTTTTCGGTTCACTTTTTATCTCACCATTATCCACATTACCATCCCATCCAGTACCCACAGAGCAACAAACAGCCGAACTCGCCATCCTCCTTGCCCATGAAGTTGCACATCTTGTTCTCTCGCATCACCTTGAGACGCTCTCATCCGTCACTATCATGGTCCCTGCCTTGATTTCCATGTTTGCTGACGTCACGCGCACCCTCTTATTTCCAGTAACAATGCTGTTTGGGCCGTTTGTGAACGACGCAGTTGCCCAGCTGGGTAAAGTCGGTTCTGGGGAACTGTCTAAAATAGGGGAATATTGCACAAGCATGCACCAAGAGATAGAAGCGGATGTTGTATCCGCCAGGATCCTTGCGCATGCTGGGTTTGATGCGCGCCAAGCAGTAGCATTTTGGGAACACAAACAGAACGCACCTCAAACTGCCGAATGTTCTCTGACTGGTCGCCCAGAGACAAACAATTCGAGTTGGGCGCTTGCACGACAGATTACGGGTTCCTCACATCCTGTGAACGAGGTTCGCATAGAGAAGCTTAAGAGCGAACTCGTACGATGGGAACTGGAAAAACGCGTCGCTATGAAGAAGCGTATCATGGGAGAACCGGAACGAAGCTCGATATTAACGTTAATTTGATATTAGAGTGCCCATGCTTTATTCGGGCTGCAGGAAATGTTGCAATTCACTTGCCAACTGCAGTGTTTTTTTTTGATATCTTTTATCTACGATTTATTATTAGCACACCTTCCTACTTTCAGTTTTGCATTTAGGCAATGTTCTACTAGTGTACTCATATTTAAGTCGTCATTCAGGTGTTTACGAAGATACTACATTTGTTAGTATACAGTGAATCTGCACATCCGAACCTGACCTCCATCCATCCATCCTGACTATTTATCAACGAGGATCGTCTGTGGGAGCCACTTCGGACGCGTGTATGAGTTTCCCCGCCACAACGTTGCAAGTGATGAACCGATCTCGCCGGGCGAACCCACTGGTACAACCAATCGCAATCTTCCTTCCTTTCCAGACCGCTCTGTAAGGGCAAATACGCTAATAGTTAGGCTGACTCAATATGGGCTGCGGGTGCCAACTGGGAGAGAGAAATTGAATCCAGGGCACAATCACGATTGCGGTCGGTATGCCACAGATGGAGGTGCATTCGAGTGGCAAGTATGGCATGAGTGATGATTTGAAAACTAGGCACATATGTTTATGGTTGTAAGTAATCGTGGCTTGCCAGCAAATCTTGGCAGACGTACTCTTGGAACATGCCGCTATACGCGTACTGGATGAAATCTCAGTTACAATGCAATCTTTCAGCAGATGGATGACATACATCGAGTAGCAGCGATGTCAGAACATTCACAGCCGAGAAAACTATGGGACAGATGAGTAAGGATTGACCATTCAACACTCTTACTTACACAGACCACATGCATAATAAAATACGTTGTGTTTCAATATAACAACATACAAGCGGTTGTTGGTTGTACGCCAATTTCGTATGACGCATGTGAGCGTGAGGGAAATCAGCGCTGTATCAAGCATGAGTCAAAAGGCATTTACGGATCAATTTTAATCGACGCACTCAATTCTAATCCGAATAAAAGAAGGAAAGGGACAAAAAGCGTGACACTTCCTGAGGACTGATAACAGCCTGTGATGCCTGGAATTGAACTGGTCTCGACTGTGAAATTGAATGTGGGTCAAAATCGCCAGACAAGCAAAGGGAGTGATTCATACACGGCGCAGTCGCGGTGGCGGAAAAGAGGGCAACAATGGAGCCCACAATTACAGCCTGATGCTATGTTCGCATTAGAAAGTCGCGATATTACACATAACTCACTGCAAAAGTTGATAGCATAGCTGCAAAAACGACCTTATTGTTATTCCATAGCGCGTAAGTCCTGAGGATGAAGAAACCTGGAGAAATTAAGACTCTGCACTTGCGATAAAGCAAATAAAGCAATTACATTCTGAGCAGACAATGGATATCAGGCTAAAAACTGTAGAGGGGAAAGGTCAGCGACTGGTAATTCCGATGTGTGGTTTGATGGACCTGAGCAAATATTGTTGATAAATTGGCATGTCTATTTAAGCCTTCGAGTAAGCAGGGCTCCTATCTATTGCGAGTCAACGTACATTGGAAGTCTCGTCTGGAACGAAATTCACTGGAAACAATCTGTCAACATGGCATCTTAGACTCGTTGAGATTAAGGACGTACAATACAGGTGCGAAGCAAAAAGAAGGAAAGGCACATATCGCGTGACAACATACAAAAATTTGACCCTGTTCCAGCGTGAACAAAGTAGAAAAATCCCCTTGAAAACGGTGGATTGTGAGGATAGAAAAATGATGTTGTATGTGATTGTCACCTCCTCGCGGATTGAGCAGGCATAGTCGTACAGCTGTTTAGGAATCAAAATGACCAAGGTGAATGTTAGAGTGAGAAGATGGGGATGGTCATACCCAAAATGTGGCCATCGACGCTGGAATGCTGTTTAGCAGATGGGGTTTGCTAACGAAGTAACACATACTATATATTAACTAGAAGCAGTGGACTTCATTAGAGGTCGTTTGCATTGTCTCAGAGAGGAAAATCTACCGTAAAGATTTGAAGACTCCTAGCGGCTGCGACAGCGTCAGCAGAGTATTTCGAATCCATTGGATGGAGATGGAAGGAAGGAGCAGTATTTCCGGCTGAGAATCATGCAAGATTAAGACTATGCTCGGAACTGGCATCATGAGGGCATGGCATCGACTATGATCATCAGCTCAAGTCCCCGTTCCGTTACGTAGTTATGATATGAATTGGGGGTCGAAGCGCTGGATGAGGTTTTGACAGGAAATACTTGGCATGATGCCAGTGATAATGGCAACTCGAACGTTTCGCCTATGAAAACCCTTGATATCGAAGCATACATACGCAATGTGGTTCAAACCTAGATAACACTGCAGGGCAGCAACAACCAGTCAGCCTTTGTTCATCATTAATGAGGAACGGAGCACCCGTTCCCGATTACAACATATGCTGGACATAGCCTATCCTGAGATAATCCGAGCCTGCCTAGCAAAACCGCTTGAAGTGAATTGCAAGTTGGAGTGTGTTGCAAGGGACCTTCCCGTTACGGTGACCGTTGGGGAGTGAGTCTATCTATGATAGGAACGAGCCTGAGCTACCAATGTGCGTGTGTTGCAAACTGTCTTAGAGAGACAGACTACAGCTGCGGAGGCCTGGCCATGCGTTTCATCCAAACCGTTTATCCTGGACAGTGAATCAAAACCAGTTTCCTCTGTGAGCCAGGTATGCAACTACATTTAATGGTTGTCACTGGTCAAGGTTTGACGCTAGTGCGAACCGTATTGTCAAGAGCGAGAACGCAAACTCGAGACACGCTGTGTCAACTTGCAGAGGCGAACGAAGGACAAGACTAATGTGCTGTGACATTAATATCGTATTTCCTGAGTTGTTGCAGAGTATTGATCCATCAACTTATCTCCGACTCGGACTTGACCGCGACTGTTTTGGCACATGTGGCAACCTGTGGCAACTCACTATTAGCACTCTCAGCACAGCTGCTACATGGCTATCAATTGCGCCATAGTTGTAGTCGATGGCTACCACAATTCACGGGGAGACTGATCTGAATTGGATATGATACAACTGTGAGTACTAGTCCTATCAACTCACCGCCAGTCTTGGTCTCAGGATCATGACCAACATCGACAACGTATTGGTCTCCCAGGTCTTCTCTCCTCTCACTCAAAGTGAGGTTACGCAAGATGAAAACAGTGTACCAGCAGCACGGGGAGCGCCAATAGAAAAGGCAACGATAATCCACTTGTATCCGATAAATACTCACGTCGTCTGCAGAGCAATCCCTTGGGTTACGAAGTTACATTGCTGTCCTCTGTTATGCTCAATCTCGGGCAAATCCTCGGCGCAGGAATATACTCTGTCCCGGGCGTCATACTGAATTCTGTTGGCTCGATTGGCCTGCTCTTCAGCTTTTGGCTATTGGCCCCGTTATTTGCACTCGGAGGTCTCATGGTCTACAGTGAATATGCGAGCATGTTCCCAAAGAGATCTGGGGCACAAGTCGTGTACTTAGAGCAGGCATATCCTCGTCCACAGTTTTTGGTCCCAGTGACTTTTGTTGTAACTTCTGTCCTTCTGTCGTGCGTGTTTACGGTTTGCATATTGAACGAACTATTATTCATGGAACGTACCTCTACGCTGATCAGTTTCAGTGCAACAAATTCCATTGTATTTGCGCAATATGCACTTACAACTTTCGATATTCCCATTACTTCCTCAAGGCAAACCATTATTGCTGTAGCAGTTTGTGCTGTTGGTGTGGCATGTGAGCTTCCTATGTTTCCTGCACTGAGGTATAATGCGGAACGTGATCCTGCAGTCGTTGCCCTGTCAACGAAATGGTCTTTAAGAGCCGTGAACCTTCTTACCGGGTTGAAGGTCCTTTCTCTTGTCTTGTAAGCACACTGGTAACCATCCGTCATATACTGACGGATGGTCTCTTTAGCTTGGTCTTCACGGGTGCCTTCGTGCTTGGCGGTTTTACTCACATCCGAGATCCGTTTGCTAATTTTCGGTCCCCCTTCAGTGGTAGTACAACTAATCCAAATTCCTTGGCTACTGCTCTAGTCAAGACCAATTTTGCATTCTCTGGATGGCACAACGCATTTAATGTCATTGGGGAAGTCCATACACGTGATCCTGGCCGCACAGTACGCAAGGCCGGCTTCCTGTCGCTGCTTTTGGCCACATGTCTTTTTTTCTTTGTCAATGTTGCGTACGTGGCAGCAGTGCCAAAGGACGAGATCAGCAATTCTGGGCAGCTCATCGCGGCTCTATTTTTTCAACACGTATTTGGAGAGGGTTTCGTAGCTAAAATCCTGCCCATCATGGTTGCTTTAAGCTGCTTCGGAAATATCGTGTGTAACCTATACATTCCGCGTGTCTGAGTTACTCACCAAATGCATGTCTAGATCGCCTCGGTCAGTAACGCATTTGTGCATTGCTTGTCATAATGTGAAAATTCATTCCGACTAATTTAACAGACTGTTGGTCAGGCACGCATATTGCGCGAGGTTGCCCGTCAGGGGCTACTTCCATATTCAAGTTTTTTTGCGTCGACAAAGCCATTTGGCACACCGTTGGCACCAGTGTGTCTGAAGTACCTTCTCACAGCAGTCGTGATAGTTGCTCTCCCAGCTCAAGATGCATTTAACTTCTTGGTGGACTTGTCTTCTTATCCGAATTTAGTAGGAATTTCACTCCACCGTCACACATTGTGTGATCAACGAGTCGCAGGTGTTCAATGTTGCAACTGCCATAGGATTGTGGCTTCTTCGAAGGCGGCGAATGCTTGCTGGCCTTGCACCTCCAAAGTATCGTGCGAAGAATATTTACGTTTTCCTTTACCTCCTCAGTGCTGTATTTCTCCTCATAATGCCCTGGTATTGTCCCTCCCAATCAACGCCCTTTAGCAGAACTGATTTATTCGACAAGGGTACCACCGGAAACTGGTCACGGCGACGTCTCTTTCTGGTACGCAACGTAAGTCCGCTGTCGTTGCATTTTTGGGTCCATATCTGATCACATCCATCCAGTTACTGTGTGGTGGGACTTGGTATCCTTGCGGTGTGTACATCGCTCACGATGCGGCTCCACATAAAACTGACACTTTATAGTTGTGCGGAGTCTATTACTGGCTGTGGATTGTTGTTTTACCATGGCTAGGGCGGTATACCATTGTGGAGGAGGTGGAACAATTGGAGGGCGGTGCGTTGACCACACGATTGACACGCAAACACTACTCCTCGGTTGATGATGGAGAGCAACAACCACTGATTGTCAGTACTTGATGGGACTTGGATAATTGTAATAATACCCCTTATGATGTTGCGTAGTCCTCAGTGCGAACGCAACTCCCACAACAAACTCAGCCTAAGACCAGAGAGTAAGGTATTTTTGAGTCTGCCCCTACATCTATGTGTACTCGTAATACTTGCGGTAGTAGTGCTATGTGAGCCAGTATATATATGACTTATCCGACCTCCAAATCTTTTCATAACAAACACCTATGTATAACATTACATGTGTTACTACTGGTATCAAGGTAAGTAATCACAATCACAACAAATATATAAGTTCCGTACGTGATTCCTCGTATCTATATGTCCCAGTTCCACAACACAGCTGAAGGCTATGCTCCAATGTGAATGAATACGACTCTCTGGTCCATTGGCACTTTATCCTTGTCGACGGCTTTGGAAGCCTTATTCAAAGCCCTAGCCGCGTTCGTGCAGTTGATTTTACCGCTAAACATCGCATCGTAGAATTCTTTCACCATATAGTGGGCAGTGTTATCACCCACCGCCCACATTGTACCAATGACACTTCTGAAACCAGAAAACTGCATCCCTGCAGCAAGATGGATGACTTCATCGGGTGCGTTCTTGTCACCAACCGCGGTATGACAAGCAGACAGGAAAGCAAACTCTGGGTTTTCTAGTTCAGCTTGTATGATGTCTGAAAGACGCAATGGGCTGTCGCGCAGCGCAAAGGACGAATCGAATGGCTGAACAAAATCTTGCTTGCCGTGGCACGCGATATGAACCCATGAATTAGTTTTTAAGGCTTGGGTCGCCCCGCTGACAGTTCCTTCGTCCCCCGAGACCTCTGAGCATGACATTGATGGCGGTATAAGGGATTTGATAAGCTCAAGCTCTGCTCCTACCGCTTCTAACTCCCTTTCTCCACTCTTCGAATTCGGTTTTGATTGACCTATGGAAACAAAGGACGGAGTAATCGACGCCACTTTAGATGCATTCTGCCGCCTTGAGCGTATCAAGGCAGAAAGAGTTGGTGTGTATGACGAAACATAAATGTTAGGCATGTTGCTGGCTCCCTTGCGGTATGGTCCAGCAGCATGAATGGGCAGCGAAGTGAGTTTCGAAGTTGGGCACCACCAAACACGAGAGCCTTTTGGCACAATGGTCAAAAGTACCTCAACAATGGGAGCCAACACAGCATCCCAAAGCCTGCGGAAGACAGGTATGAGTTGCTTTTCTCTCATCTTCTCTTCTCCAACTCCTCCAGTATTCCGCAGGACACTGCGGAAGTCATCAGACATGGTAGCAATGCCCACTAGCGAGGCATCAGGGAGTGGAATGAGTCGAGGGGGCCCTTCTTTGGTAATGATGATTGCGTCGCATTGCTTTATGCTTGCGTTGATGATGACGACGGGGCCAGCAATCGCAGCTGCTCTTAACTCGTTGTAGGGCATTGGAGTCAAGAAATACGCAAATCCTTGTTTTTGCCGTATTTTGTTCACTACTGCATCCCATTGAGAAGAGACCTGGCGATATTGACGTGCCTCTTCCTCCTGCTGGGTTAGTCTCAGTGTTTCAGTGACAGTCCCGATATCTAAGGAGGAGTCGGACTGCCTCCTCCCAAGCTCAGCGCTGAGGAACTCGAATTCATCCGCAAGTTGACGCCCTTCGTCACCGGCATCTCGCAAATCACTAATGGTTGCTCGAAAGCGAGACATCTGGGACCAAAGGAGGCCTCTGCCTTGTTCTGAGAGTTCGACTGCCAGCTCGAGATCGCCCCCGCTAATCGCGCAGGCAGTAGCATCTGCAGCGAGTGAGGGCGTATCACGCAATATGCCTCCGAGCAAAGCTTTATAACGTCCAGAAACCGTAGGAGTAGCCATAATATGACGATCGAGCAGCTTTATAGAAGTTTTGTATGCTTCCAAAGCCGACGTGTGATGAAAAATACTGGCATCCGTTCTCCAACGCAAGGCCGCAGTAAGTTGATCCCATGTGTGAATTCCAGGTGCGCTAGAAGCCAGCCTGTGAAACTGGAATGCCTGCTCCAGAAACGAGGCGTCCTTGATTAGCATGTAGTAATCTCTGAGAATCTTCGTGTACGTGTGGTAAATGAGGAAACGCCACGGGTGCACTTCGGACAGCTTCTCACTAGCAATGGCAAGAAGTAAGAGAGCATTGTGAAAGCCGTCATCGTTTTCGTTCACTGCTGCCTGCACATGCCTGCAGCACGCTAGGGAAATCAGTGCAAGCGGCAGGTCAGGGTGATCCTTTGGCGAGATCGTCAAATATGCCTCAAAATGGGCAATCGCAGCATTCAGATCTTCGATCGTCCGTCGTTTTGCATACATCTCCCGCAAAGAATCAGCAAGGTTTCGGCGGAGGTGAAGTGCCTGGGGGTTACTGGGGGCAAACATTGGAAGCGCGATTTCAAATAGCTTGATACTCTCTTGCAAATCATCGATGTCTTCGCGTTCATGGTAACGAGCAGAAAGTGCGGTGGCAAGGTAAGTCATAATGTGCCGTCCCTCTGATTGGTTGGGATGATCCCGAGCTGCCTGTAGATAATTCACTGCAATGTCCAGATCAGTGATATCGTGTTGGTTCTGGAAGCGGGCGAAGATGGCATTTGCAAAATTGGCAAGACTTTTAGGATGTTCAGGATGATCGGTGGCCAAAGCACGGGCTTCGACAACATGAGCTAGGTGAATTAAAGATTCATCAAGGTCATCCAGGGGACCGAAGATTTGATATCGCAGTAAGAGAGCGTTTCCGAGACCCGAAAAGGCAGCAATGTGGTCGTCATGACCAAGAGGGCACACCTTGCATGCCGTGCGATAGTGATTGACTGCGCAATTAAGATCGTCTGCGTTCCCACTCTGTTCAAAACGAGCCTGAAGTGCAGATGCTAGTTGAATGAGGACGCGGGAAAAGGCTTGATGACCAGTAGATAAATCTTGCATTATGTTCCGGTAAAAGGAAATGGCGTGCTCTAGGGCGTTCAAACCCCCTTCATAGAAATATCGCTGAAGGAGAGCATCTGCACGGTCCATGGCAAGCATCTGATTGGACATATGGTGATGTGGGACATCTCTGAGAGCTGAGTCGCAGTAGTCAATTATCCTTTTCAGATCTCGAACGTCCTGTCGCCGAGAAAAACGTGTAGACAAGGCGTTGTTGACATGAGTTAACAGAGGAAGATAGTAAATACTCTCCTTCGGGCAGAGATGTATGGCGGCCTCCGAGTGCTCGACAGCAGCATTGAGATCAGTGATATCTCCTCGCGCCTTGTAGCGCATTATGAGACAATTGATCCAGGCCATAAGCACAGATATATGTTCTGGGTGCGAAGGTCCACACAGAGCCATGGAAGACGCTATGTGTGTCATGGCGAGATCAAGATCCTCGGGAACGCCGTAAATTTTGAAGTTACTCATCAGAGCGATCGCGAGACCATGAAGGGAGGAGAAGCGATGTGCGTGCGTGGAGGATTGATTGGCTAACGAGTTGGTATGAAGTTCGATTGAATATTTGAGGTCATTGATATTTCCGCTCTGCGTAAATCTCATATGGAGATCACTTGCGTAGTTGGTGAGGAGGGAAGATCGTGTCGGATGATTATCAGGACAAGTTGTCAGTGCAACGCCATAATACTCTATTGCCGCATTTAAGTTCTGCAAGCCCCCGTTGCGCTCGAACGAATACCGCAACATGAGTCCGACATTCATGAGAATTATTGCGTAAGATGGACTTCCAGCCGGACAAAGCTCCAATGCTTCACGGTGGTATGCCACCGCACTTGTGAGATCATCCACAACTCCTCTGTGGCGATAGCGAACACAGATTGCGCTAGCAAGGTTCACTAGAGACGAGAAACGGCTTGAGTGGCCAGGTGGTCGCAGCGACAGACATTTCTGGTGGGTTCGAATCGAGAGATCCAGATCTTGAGGATCTCCAGTTTGCTCGAAACGACTGCAAACTGCGAGAGCGTAATTGTTGAGGAGGTTGTGATGATATGGGCTATCTGGAGGACAGCTGGATCTGGCGGCGCTATACATCACAATGGCTTGTTCGATGTCCTCAAATTTTCCTTGCCATTCAAACCTCTGGCGAAGCACGCCTCCCAAGTTGACCACCAAAAGCACGTAATATGGTGATCCAGCAGTCCATAACTCCAGAGCTATACTCCAATAATGCATAGCTTGCTCAAGGTCCTCGATGCTATTTGAGTGCCGAAGACGCATATGGAACGCATTGCCAAGACTATTGGCGCATGCAGCCTGAAGGTTTGTATCGCCAGAGGGCAAACCATTGTACCACACTGAAAGAATTCGGATGGCCTCTTCTATGTCTTCATCTCGATGCGTCTCGCTGTAGTTGCTCATGAGGCTGTTCGCTCGGTCACTTAGCGACCCCCAATCCATATTTTGAAGACCGGTTCCCGAGTTATGAGTATCTGCAGACTAGAGTCTGATTAGAGGGCGACTTCCGACAATGGATGGGTCGTACAGGCGTGACTCGGAGGGGCCTGGTAACTGCATCGCTCCTGTAAATAGCACGTAAGGAATGAATACTCCCAAAAGTAAGTTATTCAAACCGTTCTTCAATCTGGGAAGACATTGATCTGACTGATAACAAAACACTTGATGGAGGCAAAACTACAGAAAAACCTACTAGATCGGGCACTGGGTCGGTCACTTCCGTTACACGGTCATGTGCACTACTCAGTGCTCCGACCAACCAATTCACTCGGCGGCCGCCATGGCCAGTCTATATAATAATAGGAATGCCTGTCCAAATTTTCACTGCAAAGGTTTGGTAAAGGTAAGAATATCCCTTTCCATGCACACTGCTATTCCATTATCGAATCATAAATCCGCGATACTACCGTACCATGACGAGGCCCAAATTTCAAGCTCACACAGTGTCGACTCATGCGCCGTGCGGCCCTGGATGCACAGCAAATCCTCGTTATATTCTAAATTTCCACCACCATGATATGTGTTACTACATCATACCAAGCACTTGCTAAAGACATCCATGGTCTATCACTGCGTAGAGGGTCACTAGCTGCCGTCGCAAAAGTAATCACCAGCATGATGAGATCATACTCATTATGTCGGGAATAATGCCTTGTTCAGGGTATCGATATCGGTCTCCCAGGTGGACACTATTGTGAGTTTCCATATAACTGCTCCGTCTTCCCACTCTTTCTCAGTCATCCTTTTGGTTATCTCCATCACTGAATAGAGCGGTTTCGGCACATCTTACCCGACCTCCTTACACTGGTCAGCGACCACATTGTGGGTCATGTCATCCGACACTCCACCAACGGATTTGTGGCTTGAGCAATCTCGTCTCGACGGAATGATGTTAGGAGCAGTAACCTATGGTGAGTATTTTGTATACGGCAATTTGGAAATTAACTCACGTGCCGCAACAGGTGGATTTTTTATCCTTACTGTGCAAGCTGCGGCTGCTCTCATACAACGGCCTCGACATGGGGGGAAGATTGCAGATCACCGCCTAGCTCTTCTTGTATACGTCGTGGTCACCTTTATATTGGGGACTATAGGCTTCGCTGCGAACGCAAAATACACGGAGATGATCTGGATCGACCTTCGCGGTGCGCTTGGTGGGCCTGTCGAATTAATTGAGAATGAAATGACTTACCCTATCAATGTTGTGGCGATTTCCTGGTAACGTACCTTTGCCCAACTATATCAGGACCTTTGGTATTGACAGCGTTGTAGTTATTTCGTCATGGAGTGGTTTATGCAGGCCCTGCTTGTAAGTTGGGTATTTTCTATATTGGCTGGGACAGATCTGACTCAAAAAATATTTAGCTTCACCGATGTTGTGTTATATGGAATTGGGCAAGATACGTGATGATCCCAATGACCACCATCTATATTGCCATGATTAGTGCGGTCCATATTTATCAAGCGACAGCAGTTACTGACATCCTCAGCAGCAATGTCTATTCTCGTCTTAATCCAGTCGAGTGCCGGCGTCATATGGTACACCATCAATATCCAGCTTGCCTACCTCTGCATCGAAGTTGGGCTCAGCGTGATCTATACCATTCTCGTGACGAATCGCTTGCTCTTCATGCGAGGCCTGATGAGGCAGGTCATGCAAGAACATGAATATTATAGCATCTACGATACCAGCATTCTCATGGTCATCGAATCCGCTGTGCTATACTCTGTCTGCGCCATCATTTTCATAGTTTCCTTTGCTCTGCACAGTAATGTGTCCAATCTATGTTTCCTGTCTATTAGCCATGTCCAGGTGAGCAAACAGAAATCTGAGTCGTCTGTGTTTCTCATGCGATCTTGGTTTGGTACTAGGGTATTGCCCAATTGCTCATTATTATCCGTGTAGCGCGGGGGCAGGCAATTAAATTTGAGCTGCCAACTCCAGTTGCTGCTGTGTCTACGGATATAGCATTCTCGGGGATTGTATCGGACGCACCAGAGGGGGTCTGAGCAGACAGCGTTCAGTTGCATTCTGTTGACGCTAGTCTGTTAAGCATACACATGATGTGTAATTTAACCAGGGTCGAACTTAAACTTGACTATGTGGTTTTACTATTCTATGTACAGGAGCCAGCTGACTGTAGAAACGCGACGGGTACAGATGTGTATCATATGCAACCGCGCTGAATTTGTGCGTGCCTATCTGCGCGTGTGTGCAGTGGGAACACAGTTCTACTTTTATACACCATCGGTACCGGTATAAGTAAAGGAGCCGAAACTGATTTTGAGGGTTCTTGCCGCACCTCAGCTGCACATATTTGTACTAATTGGTATGTTTTCTTCAAAATTTCACAGTCAAGGTGTTACGATGTTGTGCTCTGATAACGCACCGACTTCGCACTGCAGCACGATTAGACCAATCATCGATCGTGATAATATATCATCGTAAGCCGTCTCATCATGTGCTACCGTGCTAATGGCACTAGTGCGAGGTTGACCGGTCCGGCAAGTAGGACACTGTCACACCCAGTGATGCCCCACTCTGAATGTCGCACCGCTATCATGATATGCGCTGCATAAGTAAGTACTTACCGCCTGATTAACACGCTGTCGCAGAATATTCCAGGGATGAGAGTGACGCTCATTGTGTTGGGAATGTTCTGCTCAATACCTGTCGGCTCTCTCTCTCAAGCGGAAACACGTTTATTCTGAATCTATCTTGAGTCTCTTTATAACCGTTGCTTCTTCTCCACCCGTCCCTGACTGTTCTCTCGGTTATCTTCACCATAGTGCGCGTTCAACATTTGGCCTGGTTATCTTCCCCGATTGTCTGCCTGTGGTTCCTGGACCACGACCAAATTTTGGGCCATGTCATCCGACACCCCATTGACAGATTTGTGGCTTGAGCGATCTCGTCTCGATGGAATGATGTTAGGAGCAGTATCCTATGGTGCGTTTTAAGTCGACATATGACGATTTGGGAGTTGACTCATGTACTGCAACAGGCGGATTCCTCATTCTTACCGTGCAAGCTGCGATCGCTCTCGTGCAACGGCCTCGACATGGGGGGAAAATTGCAGATCATCGCTTTTCTCTTCTTGCCTACGTCTTTATAACATTTATATTGGGGACGATAGGCTTCGCTGCGAACGCAAAATACACGGAGGTGATCTGGATAGACCTTCGTGATGCGCCTGGTGGTCCATCCAGACTAATTGAGGAGGAAATGAATTATTCCATCAATGTCGTAGCGATTTCCTGGTAAAGTGCCCTTTCCCATCCGTCTATGGACTTCTGGTGTTGACAGTTTCATCCAGTTACTTCGTCATGGAGTGGTTCATGCAGGCCCTGCTTGTGAGCTGAATAGTTCGCTGTATATGGACTTGTGCAAGCCTGATTCTTGAAATACTTCAGCTTCATCGATGTTTTGTGATATGGAACTGGGCAAAATACGTGATGGTCCCGATGATCATCCTCTATATTGCGATGATTGGTATGTTTCATTGTTTGTCAAACGGTAGCGATCACTGACATCTTAAGCAGCTATGGCTATTCTTGTCTTGGTCGAGTCGAGCGCTGGTGCCATATTTTACAATATCAACACCGAGCTAGCCTACCTCTCCCTTGAAGTGGGACTCACTGTCACGTACTCTGTTCTCGTGACGAGTCGTTTGCTCTCCATGCGAGGCCTGATGAAGCAGATCATGCGGGAATATGACTCTAGCACCTATGACACCATCGTCCTCATGGTCGTCGAGTCCGCCATGGTATACATTGCCTACGCCATAGTTTTTATAGTTTCCTTCGGTATGCATAGCAATGTCTCCAATTTATGTTTCCTGTCTATCAGCCATGTTCAGGTAAGCAAACGGCGACCTGTGTTATCTATGTATCTGATGTTTGCCTGTGTTAGGGCATTGCCCAACTGCTCATCATCATCCGTGTAGCAAGGGGGCGAGCAATCACGTCAGAGCAAACACGAGCTGTCGTGGCATGTACGACCATGGCATTTTCAGCAACTGTGTCTGACGAAACGGAGGAGACCAATATTGAGCGAACAGCAGGGTCTGAAAAGGGCGGTGTCCAGTTGTATCCCGGTCTGGAGAAGGTGGCTGAAACAGAAGAGAGCACAGCATGAGGATGATGCGAGGCTGTATTCATACTTATAAGTGTACAGCTGGATCGAACCAACTTTGTTAACATTTGCACGGCTTTGTTTGAAGGAAGGATGGAAATGTATTAGTACTACATATAGAATGCATAAATTCATAGGCATTCAAATGGTCACTAGTGACCTTCTCAGGAGCCTATCTCTACATCACACACCAGCCCTGCGAAAACCTTTCGCCGTTGGGATCGACCTTGGCCAGGCACACTTCCCCCTGAAATATTACTAAGCAAGTATGGGCTTCTCATCCTAACAGAGCCAAACATCCACTGTGGGATGCCTTGGGCTCCACCAGTGCCACTACAAGAAGACACTGGTCAAGTTGAAACCAAGCTGAAGCGACTTAAATTTATTAACAGGAACACCATGACTTTCGTGTAATTTCACTACTTATTTGCCATGTCGCCCATCATGGCGCATTTCGGTCGTGCCTCTTACCTGGTCAATCATCCGCTGTATCATCGTTGTTTCTGGTATCTGTCACTATCTCTGTCTGCTTGATCTTATCTGCCACTTGTTTATCAGCTCTCCCTGTTATTCGTATCCAAAACTCACAACATGGCGCTCCAATCTCGTCCAGTGCCTATGAATGCTTCACCGCATCACTCTAAGGTCAAGGTGTCCCTGACGCTATCTGACCCTATATTTGTGGCTGGCAATAACATTTCTGGGAAAATGGAAGTCGAGTGTCGTGGAGATGGTGAATTCGGTCTTGGAATTGGTCTTATAGCGGTCGAATTATTCGCTATCCAAGGTTTGTTTATTTTATTCATTATTGCGCGACCACCAACTAATGCGTAATGCATAACCCAGAAATCACGTCTCGTGACCACTCAGGCACTTCCACCTTTATGTACTCCCGCAGAATTTTCCAAGGACCAGGACTTCCGCCATCGAATGCGATCCAATCTGACCTCGATCCTCCGCCTGGAGAATCGCCACTTCCGGCCCATCACTACCCTGCACGTCGTGGTCTCACTACATTTTTCTTTCGCTTTCCTCTTCCACCTTCGTCTCCCGCCTCAATATCATTTGGTCCCGCTCAAATACGATATGAAATACGTGCGAGCGTTGGCGTTGCTTGGAGAGGGGAGAAGCGCCTCGTGACTGATCACCAAGACGTCAACGTAGTCGAATATTGCGATATCCGGGCACCATCAAAACGCCCTCAAGGTTTCGCTGTCGCTGAGGGTGGAAACATTTGGGCCCAAGCTTTTGTCACGAATGGTCCCATCGTCGCTGGGGAGGTCGCTTGTGTTGAGTTACAGCTGAAGAATCATTCACTCAACTGGGTCTGTCATGTTGACTCTCGTTGTCTGATGGATCAACTCAACATATCTGTTGCAGACATCTGGAGTTACGATCACACTTTCTCGTGAACTTCGACTATCGTTGCCTTATGTGGATAAGGAGGCGTCCAAAATAACCGAAACTGTCACCGAGGTCGAGTTCAGGGGTCACGAGTATATGGTCCCCCCTGGCATCGAGGGCGTTGCCAACTTGGTGATCAATATTCCTCGGTCTTCTCGTGGATCTCGCGGTGGTGCTCGCGTCGGCGAGAATGGAAACACAACTGACTGTTTGTTTGAGGTTTGTTGTAGCTTGAGACTCCGGATCAATATGCCTATCGGGAGGTGCGTCGTGTCGCTCTCATTCGTAGGTCAACGCTTTGATAAAGTCCCTCCAGCGAGCCTGTCATAATTATCATTCCGCTGGTCATTCACCATCATTTGGCTGTACCTGATGCACACGCGTCACCCTACGCCATCCCTGCAACACCATCACAGCCGTATGCGTCACCTCCTACACACGCTTATCCGCTCTCACCGCCTCCTGGCGCTTCCTACGTGGATCCTCATTTTTCATCACTGCAATACGACCCACTGCATGCGTACTGGCCACCACCGTTCTTAATTGCGGATTATAAACCTTTCACTCCTGCATTTTCGGAGCAGTATTATCCTCGGGATTTATTTTCATCTAATCCACACTTCCAACACTATACACCACTACCACCTCGACCAGCATCAGCCGAACCTCACCCCCAGATGCCGTATTATGACCCAAGTTTACCATCAGGACTTCCTCCATCAGCTGCCCATCTTCTCCTGCCCCATCCACCTATTTCATATTTCCATCCTCAGAGTTCCGAAAGCAGCCCTCAGCATCTCGCGGATTCGGAAGAGGGCAAAGGCACTCGTGCATCTCGCATCTCCCAAACGCTGCGTCTATCCTCTCGACACCGTTCAGTCTCACCACTATCGCACAGGTTTCCCTTGCCTCAGCCCTCTGCTCAACACGTGTCCCCAGGTCGCCCTCACCCTGGCCCAATCCAGATCCCCACCCTTCCTAATCATCACGACTCTCACGACTCTCAAGGTGTATTACACTCACCACGCCCCATCCCCTCACCAAAACAGTCCTACTCGGGCCCTTCGCCACGCAGCGAAAATGTGTGTGCCCTGGAACGCATGGCAGACGAAGTAGGCAGGTATAGCGGCGATCTGAGCGCAGATCTTCCAAAGTGCACGGCGAACGTAGACTTGAACATGAACAAGACGCTCCCTGGTCCTCCTGTTCCCTCCGGTAGACGACCATTACGCGTTCAACAACACGTCCAGGCAGCATTTCCATATACTACTGTTCCCAATCGCTCTGCGCCCAAGCTTGAGTTGGGGTCTGCTTCCCCCCCTCCACCGACGCCACCACTCGCAGCTATAACTCCTATTAAGTTCCCGCGCGCACCGACCGAGTTATCTGGCCTGAGTACTAAGTATGCCAAGGGCACTCCGCAGGAAAGCGGCCTGGACGCCCTAGAGCGGCGCCTGCTCGCAGAGGTAGGGACACGCCGTCAGGACATAGGTGAGCTGCGCCCGGACGTGCGCAGCGTGGTGCAGCCAATCAAGATTCCGGCCAGTGGAGCTCCCGCAGGTGTGAATGATAGCGCAATATCGAGCCTGACGCTTGCAGATCGTGACGCTTTCCTGCGAGGTGACGAGGACGAACGGGAGCAGGAGCAGGAGCAGGATCATGATTCGGATGAAAGGACGCAGCACCGAGGTGGCCGTCACAGTCAGAGTGATGATGAACGCGAGGTGCGCACCCAAAGGGGACGGGGAAGAGCGAAGAGCAAACATAGCGACGAAGATGATGAGAGGCGTGCCGCGCGGAAGCGGGAGCGGAGGAGGGGCAAGGAGGGCGATGTGCGGAAACTTCGCAGTGAGGTTAAAGGGCGGATTGCAGCATGGCTAGGGGAGATCGACACAAGCCCGCCGCTTGTGGATGATTCGTTATCTACGATGTCACCCACCGCATCCCATTTCGTTTCCATCACTGACAATGAGCCTTTTGTGCCGCCATTGTCGTCGGAAGACCTGTTGCCGTCGTCGGGCGATCAAGAACTTGGAGGAATATCTTTCAACGACGACGTTTCTGCAGCTCCCAACCCACGCTCATCTGGCTTTGTAACTATTTCTACGCTCAAGGCTACTGGCACTCGAAACTCTACTGCGCCTGCACCACAAAATATGCATAGTAGCTCTGATGCAGAAAAGAAAACTCTTACCCCAGAGTCGTTGGCTCCGGGTCCGATCTTGAGAAGGATGTCTGCGGGCCAGTCGACCATTGCGACACCTATTGGCTCTCTTCTGAGTGCACCACTTACTGGACCAAAATCCCCCAACATCGCAAGAGTTGATCCCGTATCCGCAATCACTCCCCATATTCTGTCGCATCGTCACCCGCGCCATTCCCCTCAACCACTTGGCCCAGAGGTGAAGTATGATGTCCGCTCTGCACGCGGAGGGAAAGGCGGCAGGGTCACTGAAGTCGCTTCGCTGTGGGCTGCAAAAGCGGATGCGACCCAAACACACGCGAAGCAAAATGGAGCTTCTCAGCCCATGAAGAAAGCTGCTAACCATGGTGGAAAATTACCCGTCAAGTCCCCGCTGTCGACATCGCAAACGCATAGTCCGGCCGATACGAGTAGGGAGGGACGCGGTAAGGCTGCCAAAGCGACAACAGTTCCTGCTGTTATTTCATCGTCTCATGCTGTGCCCATGCTTTCATCTACCGCTTCTCTTGCTCGTGCATCACCTAACCCCCGAACCCCAGCATCTCGCCCTCTGCCTCCAATGATTTCAGAGACAATATCAGATATTAAAAGTGTTGTTAAGACACCCATTCCCAGAGTTACTCGTACCCCTGGTGACCTTGGATTTGGCCAGGCGCGTCTCAGAGACTTAATCAAGAAATATCAAGGATAATTTGCTTGCTCGTTACTGTATGACTGATGTATGTGCTTTTTTGACTTATGTTGTTTATTTCCTTTTTGTTGTTTTGTTTTGTGTTTTGTTTGTTTTGTTGGGGCTGTCTCGATTGATTTGCGATTGATCATCATTAGATCATTCGATGTATGATTTATACGACTGTGTAGACACAAGGTCCCAATCACCATGGGATTAAACCTGATATTGGAGTATGCCGTGTGCGTGAGACTCATAAAGCCATTCTGCCCGCAGTCTGTAAGATGAGACATCAGGTGCATACAGATCACCAGATTCACGGACTCACTTCGATAGGAAGTAATATCGTCAAGACGGCTGCAACCATAAATAACGCAGCAGACACAAATACAGGACTACAAAAGTCAGCTTTACAAAGATGGATGTGATCACGACGCACCTATTTGCCGTGTTTGCTGATGCACTGCCACTTAGCGGTGTCGTGGCAATCTTGATGAGAGGGGCGATAAATCCGCCGATGCGGTTCAGCGCAGAACAGAGCGCGTCGCCTGTGCCACGGTGAGGTGCCGGGAAAACCTCTGGGGTCTGTAAGATGCAGCATTACTTTGGGGATCTTGGGCAGCTCCTCCAGCATATCACTCACATACGCATACAAGACTCCATACATCTAAAGGGGAAGGATTAGTACATGATACTCTATGCAGTGAAGTCAGACGCACCGCATTCCTGTGTGCATATGGTCAGCATGTGCTTTTATGAGGTCAATGTTCAGTGCGCACTGGGTGAGACCGGAAGCACAAGAATATCCGAGCACTGCAGCTGTCGTCTGGCTCGTTGTAAACAAGAAGAGGAAGAGTCCAGTCAACATCGTCGACAAAGCCAACACAAGCTTCCGTCCCCCTACGAGCCACCGACCAGTGCCACGAGTATAATCGACCGTCGCACAAGCAATGAGGGACCCGGGGATACCAAGGACGGATACGATCGAGTAGTTGCGGTATGTCTCGCTCACGCTTGACGAACCAGATGCTGAACCTTGTGCAGAAAGATAAAGTGGAAGGTAGGCATTGAAGAGTGGGTATGCGATGCCAATTAAACTGAACATCCACAAGTCAACAGGGACGAACACACAATTCATTGGTGTACATACCCCCAGATAACGATAATAAGGGTCGTGTTAATCGCTAAGCGCCTGCTGGAAAAGAGCGGACGGATGTGCGAGCTGCAGCGAACTCAGCAACTGATATGATGTTAGAACAAGCGACGTACAGTGACATTCCAGAAAATACATTCCGGACGCTAGTGGACAAATTCGGCGCCTGATTGGATGTTGTGGCACCAGATACTGCCTGCAGATCTTCGAGTTTGAGCGTAATAGTTTTACCGTTACGCCTTGCAATGTGTTCCAGGACCTGCGGAGACATTCGGCTGAGCCCGAAAACACCCAGTATTATAATATTAAAACCTTGATGGCTTCTTCGTCACGGCCTTGCGCCACCAGGAATTTCGACGACTCCTGCACGTCAAAAACAAAGAAGCGACATACGAACATCAACAACGTCAAAGCCCCGCTAAGCTGAGGAATTAGGCAGAACTGGCGCGAGTAATGTAGAACATACAGGGTATACCTAGAGATAGGCGTGAGCACCGATCTTGTGCACTACAATGTCACTAAGGCGCGACTTACAATGTGTATCGCCATCCCATGTTGGCAGATGTGGCACACTGGCCACTTGGTATCGACGGGTTGCAGGAGAAGTTGGCAATGAAACCCCAGCTGATTAAAGATGCGACCAATTGTCCTAATGCCCACCAGACCGACAGAAGAGTTAAAGTCCACTATGGGCCAGAGATTAAAATGCCTCAAGTATGATAAATTATCGCAGTCACTGGCGCACCTGATGAGACTGTGGGATATGTTCCAAATACAGGGCGCCTTCAAGAGCATGGATAATAAATTGTAAGGGTTTCTGTTGTCAGAACATCACTTACCGTCAACAGGCAGACTTCAGTCACCAACAGACGTCAAGTGTGATTAGATCCATTCTTGCTTCCACAAACATAGATGTGCTCACTTGCCGCCGACTCCAAAGCCCATGCATGCTATAAGGGAACAAAATGTCACAAAATTCGGTGCACCAGCTGCTGCCAATCCAAATAGGCCCGTGAGAAAGAGTGTGATCTTTCAGTTGCAAATCAAAAAATCTCCCGTCCAACTTTTAGTGTACAACTTACATTGAAAGATAACCTTCTTCCGATAAGGTCGGCCATAATGCCCCATGTTGTGGCGCCAACAATCAATCCAGCGAATTCTGCCAGGACAGCGTACTCGACCCGAACCGGATTAAGCTCCTGTTGTACCTGGGGAAGAACGATTGCCAAACCTTGCAACCACAGATCTAGTAGCAGCGACCAATCAGACAAACCACGTGCGATATATGCAACTCATACTGTCTGCGAGCCATCCTAGACCAGTAATAACAAAGAGCTGCCATTGATAGCGACCAAAGCCAATCCTGTTCGGTGAAATGAACTTGAATTATCTACCACAAGGCTGTGATTGTGCTCCACGCACTCTTCTTGAAAACATCTATTGACTGATTGAATGAGCAACAAGTTGCCGACCATTACATGAAAGGAGATGTCCTTGCTTACTGAGATTACACTTGAGCTCGTAGTCCCTCCCAACACCTTCTACATGCCCGGCTTGAGACAAGACATCATAACTGAGAGCAACTTGCTTCTCTTCTACCGCAGCGTCAGATTTCTCGTGAACAGCGGACATATTTCAAAGGATAGTGGCTCAGCAGTTGGAATGCCGAGCGCAAATTAAAGGGGAGGGATAGAAGTTCTGAAGCAGAACTGCTCTATGAACTTTTCCCGCACATCTTATTATTCCCTCAGTCAAAGCGCCCAAACGTTTTAGGAAGCGAGAGCTCCACTCTCATCCGAATGTTGAGTAGGTCTATTTATGTCCTTGGTGTTTAAGAATTGGCGAACGTGTCATCTTTTGGGACTACAAATGAGTCAAATGACTGTACCTTAGTATGCAGAGTTAATCATACACATTGCATGTTGCTGAAGACGCAATCCAGCCACATCATATCGCCATTCCCTCCGGAAGTCAAATAGCAGTGAGGTCCAGTGGCAATCCAGTGACCGTTGGTTCTAGATGTCAACGCTGAGAGAATCAAAAAAAGAAGCGATCATGATGATATATATGTATAGGATCAGGCAGCTGAACGACACATGGAGTGATCAGGTCAACGACAAAATGATCAGCTTCTTGCCAGCCCCTCGTTGATCAATCGATCACCCAGGAATCAGGATGCACAGGACTGTCAGAATGCCACTCAGGCTAATGAACTTGCGCGGACAACACCGGTGGCTGTGTAAAATATCTCATACGCTCAAATAGTTCTCTACATACGAGTACGTAGATCGAACACAGGACAAGAGGTAGAACGATCAAATCAACGCCGAAAACCCAAGATGGACTCATAAAGTGGCAACAAAACAAGCCTGCATACAAAACACGCAATCTGAAAAATAGGCTGCATGCACTCAACCAGTAGCCAGCCTAACCGTGTACTTCTCCCAACTTGGAAAGATGAACGACTCCGTCCTCGATCTGTGATCATTCGGCTTAAGCTCTGTTGAGGTCTTTCCGGCAGGCATCAGTGGAACTTCATAGGACACTGGAATCGAGGAAACTTTAATTTTCCTGTCATCATGGCTGGATCGAGCAAACGGCAATTGTTTTGGTTGCTTCAGTTTGGGTAAATGCAGGTGGTCATATAGTGAGCCAGCATTTCGGGGGGCTGGTGAAGTACTGGAGGAGGATGTCGCAAGAGATGAAGATGAAGGAGCTAAACGTGATGGATCATCGGGCGGAAGGATGGATAGTAATTCATCCAGCGCTTCATTGTTTGAAGGCTGTATTTTCAGTGCCGCGCGTAGATCTGACAGCAGCTCAGCATGTCGTAGACGCAATTAAAAACACACCCACCCTGCACAGCGTCATCTAGCTTACCCAGCATTCGACGCGCCTTTGAGCGTCTGTAGTAACCTTTTATGCTTCGATGCTGTCCCAAGGCTTTTGTGCATGCCTCTTCAGCTTCAAGCCAGCTATGAATTATCTGAGAATAAAGTATACATCGGAATGACTGACATACTCGCTGAGTTTTAGGTGGGCCGCGGCTAGATTGAGTTGATAATGAGGCAGTTCTGGCTCAATTGAATGTGCTGCCTTGTAGTGTTTTACGGCGCGTTGATACTCGCCTCGCCTGAACGCAGCGTTACCCTAAGATCATGCAGATGAGAACGTTACTGTAGCATCCTTCGGAACAATACCCACGAATTCTTTCTCTCTTTCTGCCTTGATGAACCTGATTTCCATCATTTGAGCAATGGTCATTTCAGACCCAAAGCCGTCCCCTTCCTCCGAATCGCTCCCTCCAAAATCAAGATCGATATCCCATATATCCTCCTCTTCTTCAGTCTCCCAACCCAACACGCCGCTTCCTATAAGTCATGTCACATATTTTTCATCACATCGCCTAAATGACATACCTCGCCCATCCCATTCTCTCTGCTTACCGGATCTGACACCGCTCCCCTCCTCATCTTCCCGTACCGTCTTTTCACATACCTCGCCCAGATGATCCGTAGAACATCCACAATCGCACCACTTCGTGGTAAGCTTCTCCCGAAGCACACAGCCGTATCCACTGACATCGAACTCCCGGGCCACTCGCCAAAGAGTTTGAGAAAGCCTTTCATATCCCATACGTACTTTGATGCGCCACTGATGATCCCATCCAGGAGGAGGGGTGGACCTTAACGGGGACTTTTCGCCGTACTTCAACTCGCATGCCTCCTCCAAAGCTTCCAAGCCTTCTGTAAGGGCACCGAGGTGCGGTGGTTTGGTGAATGCCGCGTGCGGCATTGCCTCCAGGGAGTCCATGTGCACCTTCAACGAGTCGTAGTGTGGAAGTAGGCGAAGAGAGTGTAGGCCGCGCTTCCGGCATACAGGAACATTATTAGAAAGTGCCTAAGACAGTCAATGATCAGCTTTGGCTAATGCTGGAAGACGAGAACAAAACCGCACAAATTCCCTCAAGGCCGTGTAAGACCACAAGACGCTCTTCGTCGAAACTCGTTCTCCAGCCTGTCGCAGGTCCATACTAACCACAGAACGGAAGAAGTCCTTTATTTCCTCACAATCCGCATTATAGGCGACCCAGCTAGGCCCGCCGACAGTAATACAACGCATCATAAATGTGGGTAGGTGAATGAGAGCGACACAGAATATGTGTGTTGAAAACAGGCGCGCAATATCTTGCTCGAAGCGAATCAGGAAGATCTTCGCGATGGCGCGCTCCAACTGCGAAACCGCTGACATGGCATTTGTAATCGTCTTGTCAAGGTGATTGGGGAGCTTTTTGTGGCGATTGCTGTCTTTCCCGGACTGAATCGTGGCAGCGGCCTTTTTCTTGGGGTTTGTCGTCCTCTTCTTTACGTGTGAGTACTTGGCAGGCATGGTGACTGCACACGAAGAGCCGAACTCTGTGAGAGTGAAATCGAAGTTATGCCTGTTGGAATTGGAGAGTGATTATTGTGCTCCTGTCGTGAGTGTACAGGAAAGCCGCGGCGCCTGATGTGAATCTTCGCTGCAGAAGCAGATAATGCTTTAATACGTGGGTTTAAAGTGTCCTGATGGTAAAGAAACAAACCCATTGTCAGTAAACTTTGGAGACGTTTCACAGCGCATTGACACGCAGATATCTCACCGCTGCGGACGAATGAAAGCGACCAGTAATTAGCAAGCAGTTACTGTGCATGACCAACGGGTCACGATGAGCACTTGCTCTCTATTACATAATCTTGCTGATTTTGGATGCTGTTCTCCTAACCCTTGGCGACTCCATAAAGAATGTGTTAAATTAAGTGGATCTAAATGTCGTCAACTAAGAAGGTACAAAGAATGATGCGTGAAGTAAGGGACGGGTGATACGGCCTAGGTGCTAAGAATACAAATGTGAATTACATACAGTACAGTAGGATCACAATAAAGCGGCAACAATTAAATCTCGGTAGTCAACTGCACAGCAGGCTCGTTCTGGAGCCAATCAACGTGGAACTGGCGCCAATCCGACACGCCGTCAAGATTTACTTCTGTGACATCAAAATTTTCTCCATCATCCTGTGCCTCAAACTCTGGACTTGATTCTTCCAGCATCCAAGCAGGATCGATACGTTCCCTGCGTTCGCGCCGATACTGCCCAGAAAATCTCCAGGAAGGCAGAGGCATAGTTTGGGTAGAGAGCGGACGCTCACGACGGGGTGGCCGATAGAGGGCATCCAGATCATTTGACATAGAGAGGAAAGATTCTTCTTTGGGGGGAAGAGGCGATGTGTCCCCTAGATTCACATAGAATGATCTTGAATGAGGCGATGAGGAAAACGGATCTTTTAAGTCCATGATGGGCAAAAGTAGACCATCAGCTTCATCTTGGCTGTGTGAATTGACATCAGTGTCCAAATCAGTAGTAGTTGCAAAAAGTAAGCCCACATCAACTTCTGGCGACCACGAAGGTCATCAAAAAGGCTCCCCCCCTTTTCCCGGAGCTCACTCAGTTCCTTGGTGGAGGATACGAACATAGACGATGGTCGTGAACGCACTCCCTTTTCTGCGCAAGGCGGGGACAAACTCGATTTGGATGTGGGAGGACCCTTAGTTGAGGTACCTCGCTTGAGCAGACAAGATGACAGAGAGACAGTGTATCTCCGCTTCGTCTTCTCTAATGAAGGCATCGGGGATGGAGACTGAGCCCTGGTGCGAATGCCGATGAGAGGGCGGAGGGAAATAGCTCGCAGACCTGAGTGAAACAAGCTGGAGTATTCCACGCCTGATGCCCAATCTTTAACCTTCAACCAAGACATCGATGTCCAAGCCCGTGACAACAGCCGAATTTAAGAGGGGGCTAAGGTCTAAGCAGACCAGGAAACGGCAGGATATATGTATCCGCAGTTGAAGCTCAGTCGATCGTCCCGATGAACTTCGCGTGAGCATTATTGGACATGGAAAAGCACTAGCTGATGAGGGCCAAGTATAGTCGGCTCCATCCTGTGCTTGGAAATTATAGATGGAACGTGTACTGCCTATGGTTATGAGACTGCCAGCGCACATCAGCCTTCGGGTATTCATGTGAACATCGGATAAACGCCTCGAAGTAGGTGACACAGGTGAGATCTGGTAGGAAGATGGGAAGAAAATCTGTACACAGAATTCATTAGAATGTTGGGTATCAGTCCTTGGTGGCCCATCTGTAAACCCAGTGTTCAGTAGCCATAAAGCGGAACTTGATGATGTTTCATCATTCTCTGAGGAGAACATCAACTACCTAATATTAGCTTCGGGACACTTATTCGGCGTGGAATGGTTGAAAATCGACGTATGAACCACTAATTGCAAACGCAGCATGAACTGCTGCACTGCTTGGATCCTAGCTTGATGGCAAGTGGGTCAGGGATCGAACACTGCAGTTGTCAACCGTCATCAATAGTCATTTTGATATTGGTCTGTCTTTAAATGGTGCCAGTGTCTTCAAGTATCATGTCGGTAGATGTCTCGGATGCGAGGATCAAAATCAGCACTGCGTTTGCCACACGTGGTGTGATACCCTTTATATAGTGTAGGAAAGGTTTGGAGGACGCAGCGTAAGGATATTTCCTTCATGAGAAAATGGGCACATGATGAAACAACCGCATTGTCCGATATCAAGAACGCCACTCTTGATGACAATTAAATGGTATCTAAAAATCAAGGAATTGGGAATTAGAAGCAGTCTGCTTGTTTCATACGAAAAAATGTAACCACGGACCACAGCTTGCGAAGTTCGGGGATGGATGAGTCAGGTCGGGGTAGTACTGTGATGCAAATTCATCATATGCAAGTATTATAATGAGCAGGGTGTCTCGTACGCAAGCAGAACTATAGTTTGCGCTTGACTTCCTGCGATTGGATTTGGGACTGTGCAAGCATATCCTTCTGTTTCTCAGCGAGAACCCTCCTTTTGTTGAAATAATCAATCTGATGCTCAGCGGTCAGATCAACTAGATGCGAACAGTAGGATCATCGTACTCACCCAACTTTTAGCACAGCTCTTTTCGTACTGCAACTTTGATTTGGAGCATGCTGTCCCTTCTTCTCCGGCAGTCAGAAACCCAGCGGCATCCAGGCATTCAAAGTATTGGTCACGACTTTCCCAACATTTCTGGCGGTCCTGCCTTGTTGCAGCTGGAGATTGTTCAGAGCTTGAACGGCTAAACCAGCTCATCGACGAAATTATGTTACTTTAAGTTTAAGACTTATTTGTTGAGGAGCGAGCCCACTTGCCAATGGGCTAGTAATGCCTTCCCACGGTCCAACACCCTCTCTTGTCCTGTCTCTTCAGTCGTTTCTTTAGCAGAGGCTAGCCAGCCAGGAATAATGCCAAGTTTCAATTGGAACCTAAGCGAATGAATTCACAAGCCCCGCCCGTCACTACCCCCGTGCATGTGCACCCTCTCTCCCCGAACGAAATTTCATCGCGAGGGCGCAGAACGCGTGGAGCTCAGGATGTAGACGAAACGCGGTATCCCAACAATTATTTTACTCTAAAAAGTCAGTCAGAGACACTAGCGGAACCAGAGAACAAGGGCGCCAATATCCAGGCAAATTGGGACGGCAGTGTTCGCGGATTTGGCAAGCCTGATGCAAGCGGGTCCAGCGGAGAGTTGGTGACAGGTCGTGGAGTGTCTTCCAACTCGCTTTCGGCACTTTGGGATAGACCAGTGCATACAGCGCCGCGATTTATCATTGGACCTCCTTTTGATACCAATTTCCTTGTTCCTCCAGGCTCACTCCCTCCGAGGACCGCTCTTTCAGATGGCATCTCCGAGGTATCATCGTCAGTGACTACACAAGTTCTTGCCAACAAATGGCACGAATACTCAGATGAGGCCATCCAGGCTGCAATATCTAGATTCACTGTTGCAGAGTCCCCGTCAGATGTTGACACTCATCCATACCATACCGCACTTCGTGTGCTTTCGTCCACTCTCCACAGTTTGTCAAGGGCTAGAATAGAGCTTGAAGAACATAGAAAATTGTTACAAGAGAAGGAGGCAGCGCGCAAAGAGCGTGCTGAAACCTTGTTATCAGAGCTGCTGCCTTCTGAACGAGAGGTGGCCAAGCGGGTCATACAATCAATCTTCACTGGCGATGACGAGACACGCCATGGAGTTCAACGTCACGGCAGCCTTTCTGTGCGTTGGTCTACTTAACTTGCACCCTATTCGCTCTGATACGTTACACAGTCACTCAAGACATCGTTGACGGAAGCCATCGAGGATGACACTTTACTTTCACGTAGCGTTCCGGATGATGCCGTGACTCCTTTAGCATCGACTTACATTGCCACGTCTGCACGATTGCCTCAAAACAGCGAAGTACCATACGTTGAGCCGGAGGCAACCGTTGATAGGATGGGGTCCACGGCAGCTGGTAAATCAGTGGCTACGTTAATCCCCGAAGCCACTGTATCACCCGTTGACAGGATTGCCGAGATTGTCCCAGAACACATGGCTCCTATTCATCACGCCAGGAATGATAGAGCGTCTTGGATGGGTTCCTGGTGGCAGAAAGGGAAACATAAACACCATCGGGCGCTAGCCACGGCTTCGGTGAAGGAAACTTCTCAAGCTCCTGGAAAGCAGCTATCTCGAGATTCATCCCCACATTCTGAATCCATTTCCTCCGTTACTCCCACTGTCCCAAACAGTCTTTCACGCAGGAAAACCAGCAGAAGCGTGTTTGAGAGCTTGGGTATTTCTATACTCAACCCTACCGCTTCGTCCTCTGCTACCACAAGACCAAATTCGAAACCTGTAGCAGAGCCGTCATTCAAAGCACGCATAGATGACACAAAGTCTTCTGTGAGCTCTTCCCCCGCGTTGAGCACATTTTCTGCTCCTGTACCTGTTACGCCACATTTGGCAACTGTTGGAGTCTCGTATCCAAGATCAGGGAGTTTTACTACCTCTCATTCCTTGACCGAGGAAAAGCCGCCGCAGGGCGCATCGCTCCGTGCCATTGCGCATGCTACTCGAGTTATGACTTCGGATCCAGGTAGCATCTTAACTGATCACGGCCGAGAGACAAGCCCTTTGATTGCTCAATTGGCCCTTGAGCTTGTTAAACGTGCACGAGACGAGCATGTATCATTCCGCGAACCTCAGAAGCTTCGAGAGAAGAGGGAGCATAGATCAAGTAAGGCTGAGATGGGAGACCAGATAACAGCGCACGCAACCCTCAGTCCTATCGAGGGCACAGATGCTAGCACGGCGCTAAACCGCACGTTGACTACGGAAGGTAAGACCATTCGTAAATCTAGGTCGCGGGGAGCAAATATGATTTCGCCTTTCACATCGCCCCTGTTCGGTTCCTTCATGCCACAGCATAAGAAAATTTTGCCTGCTGTGGATACAAGCGCGAAATCATCAAGCGAGGGCACGACATCTACTGCACGGCCGAGTAACATTCCAGTGCAACAGCAACACTCGGCGAATAAGCCCAGTTCGGTCGCCTTGGAGTCCATCATACCTGCGACTGCAAAGCCTCCAACTCATTATCTTTCACGCACGTACACCCCTCTCACTGCCCCACACTTCAACTTCACCATTCCTCTTCCCACCAGTGCGTCTCGGTTCACAGTTTACCGCGACGATGAAAGCAAACAGCCTCTTACGGATCGTTATGGTTTCATTTACGACGTCTCACAGTACGATGTCTTGCTACTCATTCGGGCAAAGGAATGTGGCAACACCGCCCCTGCCTGCCTGACTGGCGTCAAAATTGCTGACCGCAAGGAAAGTAATTCTTGGTCGGACGATGATGACGATAATCAGGAGAACATGGTTGTGATTGTGAAGGATTCTTGCACTTGCGATGGAGAAGGCAATCCGAAATCACCGGTCTCATCTGGTCATTCTATTGGCAAGACGGGAGCAGTATCCTCCCCTCCAGAAAGCAGCAGTGCTTCGCGTCAATCCCGTGCTGCTTCATTATCCTCTTCCCGGCCCCGTTCCACCACTGTCACATCGACAACGACACCTCTTAATGTATCCATGCCTCACTCTAACACTGCGATTCTGATTGTGACCCAGTCTACACCTCGCCATGTTTGTGCCAATGTTATTCGACATCTTCTCGATGACATGACCAAGAGTCACGACCAGAATCAGAGTGCCAAGATGAAAGAGTGGGATGTTTTTGTGAAGCAACGCAGCAAAGTCAAATTGCCCAAGAATATCCTGCCTGCAGTCTCGACCTCCGGAGGAGGTGCTGCCGCTCTTCTTGGCTTGGGCACTTCAGTTGAGGAAGAAGAATTATCCCATTCGGAGGGCCTCATTGGTTTTGCTCAACTGGGCTTGTCGTCGAATGCGCACGAGAGGAAAGAATTTGACCGGTTGGTGCGAGGAGGCATACCCTTAGTGTATCGCTCTAAGCTCTGGCTGGAATGTAGCGGAGGTTTGGATATGCGGGAACCTGGGATTTTTGGTGACTTGCTGGCTCATGTCGACGAGCATGACTTGGTTTGTGTGGAAATTGAGAAGGATGTTGGTAGGACTATGCCGCTCAACGTCTTTTTTGGAGGTGACGGTGCCGGAGTTGACAAGCTTCGCCGCGTGCTCAGAGCATATAGTCGGTAAGTCTCACACCACATGTCAATCCGGTACGTTTGTTAACATGACCTTTTCAGCCGCAACCCTGCTGTGGGGTATTGCCAGGGCATGAATTTAGTAACTTCGACTTTGTTGCTAGTACATGCCGATGAAGAAGAGGCGTTTTGGGTGCTCTCAGCAATCATCGAACGGATACTGCCGGATGACTTCTTTTCACCTTCGCTTTTACCATCTCGTGCATGCCCCCTCGTTCTCCTTGATTACGTGCAGGAGACCATGCCTAAGCTTTACACACATTTGACCGCCCTTGGCGTCGACCTTCCGGCCATCTGCTTCTCTTGGTTTTTATCGCTTTTCACGGATTGCCTCCCAATAGAGGTTAGTAGCATATACGCGTTCGCGCTGTGCTATCTGACTCTTTCGTAGACGCTTTTCAGAGTATGGGATGTCTTTCTGGTTGATGGACTCGATGTTCTCTTCCGTGTTGCCCTAGGCATCATTCGCAGCAACGAACAGGAGCTGCTAGAATGCGAATCCAACTCCGCCGTTTATGTCTCTTTAGAGAACCTGCCCACCAGGATGTGGCAGTCCGATAAACTACTTCAGGCAAGTTCTTCGATTACTCGTCACGTTCCAATCCTGAATAGTTGGGATATAGCTGGAGCTCGACCTTAGAAATACGATCTCACACGCAGATCTCCTCAGGAGACGAGAAATGCACGTCGTTACACTCAAGCATCTTATGGTATAGCTGCTGTTGTTTCTGTTTTCACTGTTACTCAGCATATCATACATTGCTTGCTATGCAGTTCAGATGTAGCGTTGGGTGCCTGCTGGACTGAAGCTATGCAACTGGAATTTTGTGCAGGATTGAGCTTATGTACAGCTAGGGAGTGGTCATTCTAGTGGTGAAAGAAATCTTATGACTTCTACTTGCACTCTAGTTCAACTTGAAATTACATGTTACAATGTGTGGTGCACTGGAAGCCCTCCCTAAAGTTCCTGAAGGGAAAGAGAGGCAGCAATAATGTGAGCAGTGGATCCCCCCCTCTTTTGTTTATTGAGCTAGCAACTTGAAGTGATACTGATGTCAGAAATTCTTAATTTAGATTTCAACCCCTTGCAACGGGTTTCAATGCCCAAATGCAGGGCGCGTCTTTAAATACGTTGCTATAATAGAGTTAGCATTGTCATGATCATTTAAATGACGGTTGCAAGCTCGGTTGCCATAGCTTGCCAATCATAGATGAGTCATTACAATCAAGACTGTGACATTGTATCACGATTTTCATGAGAGTCGCAACCGTCATTGCGAAGTTGTTGCAACTCCATTCAAATAGACAGTCAATGCATGGTAATAAAAATATTGTTTTTGCAAGACAGATTTCAATTTATTCAAACTGGTGCTAAACAGGATTCAGATATTCAAAATTAAATACTAACGAGTCTGAATCTAACTAGTCCTGCTTGTCCTCGTCTGCGCCAAGTCTGATATGATCTTAACATCGAGACCATCATTAGTATTCTGCAAGACAAGCAATTAACAGAATAAAACATACCTGATGTACTGCCCAGACGCCCACAGCGCTGTGCAGGTCTTTCTCCTTCAGCTCTTTCCGTCGTGAGACATGGCGCTCGAGAGGGAGATGAGACATAGGGAGACAAGGAGAAGAAGCTGGAGTTCATAGAAACCAAGCATGCCGGGCAGGCCCTCAAATGATGAAAGTTGGGCTTTGCGGGTCCACTGGATCCTGGAATGGACCTGGAGTGACGAAGATGTGACACCAGTGGGGATGGTGGTGTTGCATTTGATGAGGGCAGTCATGTCACCACTGGCAGTCTCAATACCAAGCGATAGAGGAATGACATCAAGAAGTAAGAGGTCCTGGGTCTTCTCGGAGGTGTCGCTGAAAAGAATGGCAGCCTGAACGGCAGCACCGTATGCGATGGCCTCGCCAGGGTTGATGCTCTTGTTGGGTTCCTTGTCATTGAAGAAGTCAGACACGAGTTTGACAATATGGGGGATATACATGGAACCGCCAATAAGGACGATTTCATGAACGTTAGCCTTGTCGATCTTAGGAGTCCCGGAGGACCTTCTCGACAGGCTCAAGCGTGCTGCGGAACAGGTCCACGCACAGCTCCTCGAAAAGGGCACGACTGAGGGGAGCAGTCAATCTCGATGGCAGTCTGGGTTGCTGACGAAAGGGTACGCTTGGCACGCTTGCAAGTGGTCTGTAGACGACGGAGAGCACGAGGGTTGGAAGAGAGATCTATTATATTGTCAGCAGCCGAATTGATGAATAAAAAAATTACTTACCCTTCTTGTGCAAGGTGGTTGATGAACGTTCCAATGATATCATTGGATTCCGAGTCTGTTTAAGTGACAACAGGGTGCAAGAAAATCAATACCTTGTCAATGAAATTTAAACATTGCATGATAGCGTTTCAATGAATCTAAAGCGGGAGAGCAGGTTGAAGTGAGATTGCGATCAAATTGAAGTGAGGAGCATCTGATGTTAATTTGGTTGTCATGAAAAGTCAATGATGGAGCAAAGGTTTTCAAGCGACATTGGAATAGTGGGAGAGAAAAGGAGAAACGTTTCACTGAATTTGGGTACTATTTAAATTGGAGGCCGTGTCGGTATTTCAAAAATTTAAATGCGCCTGATCCCCTAGTACAATGTAAAATAGTGCTAAGAAGCAATAGAATGAGCCTAAGAGAAACATAATTAGTGCAGGAATGGAACACCGACTCGAAGGACGACAGGATAACATTGATGCAGAAACTATTTGCGAGACCGAGTTGTGCGAGAAACTGCAGCTTGCGGAGCTGCCTTCTTTCTGGACCCTCTAGTTTTTGTCCGCCCTCGTGCGCTGACACTATCTCCAACATTCTGTGTGCTTTCCTCGACAACTTGTGCACCAACATCAGCAACCGGTGCATCACGTATTACAATATCAGATGGTGCTTCAGGTTGGGAATGATCGAAGTCGGGCCTTGCATCAATGGCACTTGGACTTTGGGTGGCAGAAACAATGGAAGGTAGATTAGCAACCGAAAGAGCAGCAGATATTTGAGCCGAAGCATCAGATTCATGGTCTGATTCGCTGCTGTCCATATCCAGCGCTGCAAGTGCACGATTGATGGCACTCGCATGATCTTGTTCGGCCGATGGGTCAACAGAAGGTCCTTTCGCAGCCTCGAAGACATAATTGTTGATGTTGGCGACGATCAAGGTGACACGCCTGGTGGTCCATTTCGAAACAAGAACCTTCTTGTAGTTGTAAAACAAGGTCTTGTAATTGATGTTTGACTTCTTCCCAAGGCCCGAGCTCGAGAACTCAGTGTCTGGCGAGAGTAGAAATATCGCCTGTCGCAACAATACATGACAAATGACTGAGTCTCGAGGTGTAAATGACTGAAATGCTGACTTACAATAACTGCCGCCCATGCTATTGCTCCTGGCGTGATTTGATGAACGCTCCATTTGAGAGCATTAGTATGCGCGCCGCCGCCACTTGACCTGTGGTGGAGCGAGGTAACACCACGCAACGAAGCTTTGAGAACCTAAGTAATCATATTACATTCAGTAAGATAAAGCATCAACACAATAGTGATAAGACTTACCCGGGCTAGTAGCTCCCAGTTCCATCAGTAAATCACAAATTTCTCCACAGAATGTACACAAATCATGTTCCCACGACAGTGAGCCACAGAGTCCACAGTTCCGCCAAAGTCACAGCCAACAGTGGCTGCAAAGTATACATTGTCTCCAGTTACTCACAGTTCTACAGTATAATTCAAGAATTTATCAACTAATATAGGTAGTAGTTGCATAGTACTTTTCTCTAGGTCTATACGACTCAGTTTCGTACGATATGACTTGGCTTCAAATTGAATGATCAAACTTAAACAGCCGCAGTGAAGATAGTTTAAGATCTGAGTGAGACGCATATGTTCATTCACGCCTGAGAGGACATACAACAAATAACACTGCATAGCGAAATATTCATGCAACAACAGCATATACATAAGTTGAGTATCATAATAATGTGAAGAGGGAGCGCTCAGATCAATCAAGCTGGACGGTGAGGTGACGACCACGTTCAGTATCTTCTACTGGGATAATCAACCTCCTGCATCAAGTTTCGTATCGTTAGCTTACCAGTTTGTAGGCGGCCATCGCGTGTTTGAGTCGGATGAGGAAAATGACTCCATCCATTCTTCTTAAATGCGATTCGCATGCACCCTAATCCAACATCCGCGTCCTCCAGTCGTTTTTCTGCTTCTTCAGCTCGATATCGGAGTAAGTTTGCCAACACTTCGTTCTCGCGTATTATACAGTCCGCCAGTGTCTTTTGCGCTAGATAAACTTGCCGCTTAGCTCTTACAAGGTCCAACACC
>JRHT02000053.1:134142-155561 GCA_011800875.2 Suillus brevipes Sb2 | reverse complement strand
TTTGATGGCGGTGGTACTGGGACAGGCTCGTGTTTTGGGATACCTGGAGAAGAGTCAGACGACGAAGCTGAGACTATGCGAGCGGTACATACCTGGGGGTGTTGTAGGGGATGCTGTCGACGCCAGTACAGGCTCGTGTTTTGGGATACCTGGAGATGAGTTAGACGACGAAGCTGAAACTATGCGAGTGGTACAGTGGTACAGTCCTCCGTACCTGGGGGGTGTTGGACAAAAAAATGCAACGAAAACCACAGTGCACTCAATGAGGCCCCTTCATGAGACAGCTGGCGAAGCGAAAGCGAACATCTTGTGCTTTGATGGTGGTGGTACTGGGACAGGCTCATGTTTTGGGATACCTGGAGACGAGTCAGACAATACAGATGCGAGCGGTATAGTCCTCCATACCTGAGGGTGTTGGGGGGGATGCTGTTGACGCTGGTACAGGCTCGTGTTTTGGGATACCTGGTGAAGACGAAGCTGAGACTATATTTACAGTCCTCCATACCTGAGGGTGTTGGAGGGGATGCCGTTGATGCTGGTATAGGCTCGTGTTTTGGGATACCTGGTGAAGACGAAGCTGAGACTATATGAGCGGTACAGTCCTCCATACCTGAGGGTGTTGGGGGGAATGCCGTTGACACTGGTACAGGCTCGTGTTTTGGGATACCTGGTGAAGACGAAGCTGAGACTGTATGAGCATTACAGTCCTCCATCTGGGGGTGTTGGACGGGATGCCGTTGACGCTGGAGATGTGGTATTGAAATAGAGTCCAAGGCTACAGATTAATCTTAATGGTGGAACATTCAGTGCGAAGGAGATAGAACTTACCCAATGTACCATGATTTCCCGTGTTTTCGAACACACCGGTCTGCAGAACCAATGCTGAAACTAAGTGAAAGGCAGACGGTGAATGATGAACGAATATAGTATAATGCACATAACACGATGCCAGAAGTGTAGTAAGAGAAACAGGCAGCCAACACAAGTCAAGGAAGTGTGAACAAGGAATGAGGAAAAAATCCACAAAAACGAGTAGGGAAATTCAACATCACAAATCATAGGTGATAGGAGTGTCATCAATGTCATCGCACTCCTCCTCTGCGATAGCTCTGAGAAGAGTGTCGCACATATCACCTGTGAGTTCGCTGCTAGTGATTGTCAACATATGGTTAGTCTTGCCTCCTTCACCCAACATGTTATACTCCATAGCCTTTTGTGACGCAGCCCAACCTTTCATAAAGTTGAGTCATTCTTTTTTCAAGAGGAATTTTACTATCTGCAGGGCCTCCATCAGAACTGGGCTCATGTGATTACGTTTCTTGGTGTCTGTTTCGCTACTGGATGAGAATACTCGTTCACATGGAACCGCAGAGGCTTGTATCGGGAGATAGTCCATGGCGATGCTATAGAGTGTCGGAAATAAGGTCTGTGAAACCTTTTCAACGCCTTATGGTCAGCAACAATTTGACTTGTCGAGATATGGGACACTCACCGCCCAGAATCCGAGTATGTCCGTTCCCTTAGGGCTGAGATTAGCCGTGGTGTAGGCCTCAAACTCTTGCTCAACTGTTTGGGCATTGCTTGTGTGATGCGGCCGTATGTCGATATCAGGAAGTCCATAAAGGCGCGAGCCTAGCGTGCGTGGTTGTTGCTGAGGCACTACATTAAGAGACTCCATAGATGCTGAGCCATTTCTGGTTCGCTTGTCATGCATCTTCATGTGATAACATTAGTTCAAAATTGCACCGTTGTTGATCAGATAGACGTACCAGAGTAATTATATGTTTCTCCACATCTTCAATCACTTGCGGCTCCCAACGACTGCGAGCCCATGACATTCGCATCGCAGGATCAACCACTATAAACACAATCATGAGCAACCGAACATTACTGAAGGATGCTAGACTCACGCATACTGACTGCATAGGCTTTTGTGGCGTCCATCCTCTCATCATACTTATCTGCCCAAGTCAAACCAATCTGAACAAGAGGCTCGCAATGTGGGACACGTTGAGCCAAAAACTTCCACCGCTCAATCAATGTTTCGAAAGCCGGAAATGCACCACTCAGTTTGGGAGTGGATTCACCTGACATGCACTGTTGAGCAGCATGTGGCGCCTAGTATAAAATGAGAAAATGAAATGTGAGTTTCGAGCATAATGCGACCAACCTCTAGGATCACTTCAACATCCTGTAGGAACTGCCACTCCATTGGACTTAGTTTGAACTTGCTGATGGCGCGTTGAGTGGGAGAGTCAAAGAATAAATCTATTGCCTAGACGACTGTTAGTTCATGGTAGACATTTAGTAGGTGCCTTACCAGGCGAAGGGTTCGTAAACGGTTGAGCATGACAAATACCGAATCCCAACGGGTTGCCTCATCAAGGAGGAGTTCAACAACAGGGAGCTGTAGACACTTGCCCATGTCATCCAGGAACCACTTTTTGTTGTTACCTATGATGATGGTTTCCCTGAAAGAATCACGTCGCTGGTTTGTTGCGCGGACTGTGCGCACGAGATCCCTAGCTCTGTTGAGAGCTTTCCCTGTCACAGCTTCGAGGTACTGTGTCTTAATGATAGTGCGAGTGCCGACTAACCAATGTTCGTCGACGAGTGAGAAGTCGGCTTTGTGATAATCATCAATGATGTGCCTCACACATATGTTGATGATATGCGGAAAGCAAGGGATTCTGCGCTTGATGGGATGAAAATCGATCCCACATAAATGCAGTTTTTCTGAAAGCTCCCGCATGGAACTCTGATTGTTTGGAGCATTGTCCAAGGTAAAATGGCCAGTCTAAACAGAGTCAGAGCGTGTTAAATGGTACACTGAAACACTGACCTTTTCGGTCACACCAGCGCGATCGAGGAGATGTAAGATTACCGATGCTAGCATTTCACCTGTGTGACTTCCTGGGACATGGTGGAAGCCTATCAGTGCCGCCTTCAAGACAAGTGCTGAACTATGGTCTGCTTTGGCGATCCAGTGAGCGGTAAGAGCCATGAATGGGCGAAGATTGGAATCAGACCAAAGGTCGGATGTAAATGAGACCTTTCCTTGAGCAGCCTGAAGAAATGAGATATTTCGTATGGCTCCTGACAATGGTTGACCTACCGCAAGGTCCCTCTTCAAAGCATTAAAGTACTCGTGGAAAGCGTCGATGATTAATTCACGAGCCTTGGTGCGATGGAATATATCGGTATCATCTAGCGATGGTTGCAGAAGATGGATTAGGCGTCTGAATTCTGGGCATTCAATAATATTGATAGCCTGAAAACGATTATTAACCATAGTGTAGAAAGCGCACATTGACTCACCTGGTCGTCTGCAATGATGAATTTCACAATTTGTTTGTGCATCTCGTCGAGAGTAAACGCAGGCAATACATCATCTGGAGCCGACAGGCTAGTTCCAGGAAGTGAATCAGGACTAGGTGGAGTACCGAGTGAGTCCAACGTGCAATTCGGATCCTTCAGCCTTTGACGCATGGTTGCAATTGTCCAACCCTCATCCAAAAATGTCTTCAGTCGTGACGATTTATGGAGGACATGCCAGCGCTGGCGCTCTGCCTCCTCCAAGTAAATGTCAGTATGTTCAGTGAAGGCATGAGTGCGACGAGTCGAAGTGCTTGTATTGTGAACGTATGTCGCAACATGGTACGTATCATCTAGGTCGTGGATTTTTCTGGTGAAGAATGTCAGAAAGGACCATAGATTACAGATGCAATACTCACTCGCAGGCCTTGCAAATATTAGAATGAGTGGTAGGATCCTGTCTAAAGAAGAAGTGGACATCTGCAGAGGATTTGGGTGGTTTTGCTCGGCCACCAGTAGCCAGTGGGTCAGTTATAGTGGTACTTATGGCTGTCTGAAATGGGCTATGAACTGCAGCAGGCCTAACTTCGGGTGCAGGTGAGACCGTGTCATCTTCCTCATCCTCAGAGACATTCTCAAGGTCGAAGAATTCGCCTCCATCTCCATCATCTTGTCGGAAGCTGGTCGGAAGCTGGCGATTCCTGCGAGGATTTCGAAGGATATTTGCGTTCACTGCAGCAGCAGTGGGAGCAGCAACAGGAGCAGGGACAACAGGAGCGGGGACAGCAGGAGCGGGGACAACAGGAACAGGAACAACAGGAGTACCGGTAGCGGTGGTTTTGGAAGCAAGCCGTGAAGTATTCTTTTTTCGAGGAGGCATGTGGTGGTGGTAAGGGTGGTTAGTGGTGAAGATAGTTCAGTAACAGAATTGTATGTCTGTTTATATACATCGTCGTCTGGGGAAACCCCAGAACATGCTGAGGAGCAGCAATACTGAGTCCCTGATGGAAAAGCCCAAAGGGTCGTTGTCATTAATCAAGACACAAGCAAGTTGAGTCTCATCTGGCAGACTGGCACAGACTCACCGGGTTACTGATAAATGAAATGCACATGCACTCAATCTTGGACGATGGTGAAGTCTCCATCAATAAGAAGTTGTCGAATCGTAATATTGTATTGCAGGAAGCTGCAGGAAGTTGCGATGATTCCCTCGAGGCAGACAGCATGGTTGATTAAGTTGAGGGTGTTAGCATGAGAGAAGTGGAATTCTTGATCATTACATAATGGCAAGTTGACGACAGGCAGGCAGCTACGCAGATACAATGCTTTTACAAATAATAGGTAATACTGTACGAGTCTGTACAGGTATTCAACATTCAACAGCTTCAATATATAAACCAGGAGTCCTTGTACTCGTGTAAAGTCAGATCTAGCCAACCCTAGTCTGTTTCCGGCGCGGAGTAGATGTAGCTGCATGCAGGGGGGGGCCATTAAGTGGGCGCAAACTTGCAATCACATCAGTTCAGAAGTAGGAACATTGTGAGTGGACTACTCACATCCGAGTCGATCTGCGAAGTGGCGGACATGGAGGCACTGCCTCAATTAACCAGGGAGAATGTGAGAATGGAGGGGAATGTGTGATAGGTGCATCAGGCTGCTTGAAATCCAGCAAGCATGCAGCTGGTGCAGATGATGAACGAAGTGCGTGAAGCAATGAACGAAGGTGGTTATAATCGGGATCCTCTGAGAATGCAAGAGAGCGTGTGTAAATGAGAATCGTTGCGAACTCGACAGGAATTCCCTGGCATAGATCTTCAATGGTAGTGTTGACTTTACACTCGAGTATTGAAGAGCTGCAAAGTTTGTCTTTGTCGCTGGTTAACCACGGAAGGGAACCCTGCAAGAAGTATATCAACATGTATGTAAGTGACTCGAGGTCGTCACGACGACCCAGTTCAACTCCCCAAGTGATCGTTGACTGAAGCAAATGCAGGAGTGCCAGTGAGATGTTGACCTTGGCGAAATGGAATGTGGACATTGTTTGACGTGTTCCAGAACTCCTTTGCGATCCCAAAATCAATAAGAAAGATGGTGTCACTCAAATCACCAAGCCCCACAACGACATTCTGTGGTTTTATATCACCGTGAATATAATGATGCGAGTGAATATATTCAAGGCGTGAAAGCTGGGAAACAGGGTTAGTGATCTGCACATGCAACAACCCACACATCAACTGACCAGCTGGTCTCCCAGATTCACAACAGTGTCAAGGCTGAATTTGTTGTTGTGGGTAAGAAATAGGTCATGTAGTGATGGCCCAAGGAGGTCGAGAACCAGAGCGTGATATGTCGACTCCCTACCAAACCAATGGACGTGGGGAATACCAACACCACCTTCAAGGTGTTTCAAAACTTTGTATTCGCGTTGCACAGAAGATGAGTGGCTGATGGGTTCAAGCTTGATGGCAACTGCCAGTGCATCCTCCTTGATGATGTTCCGCGCACGATACACAACAGCTAATTGGTAGGGTCAAATCGTTGAATCATTATGTAGTCGGTAATATGTGAATGACATACCATATGAACCAGATCCCAAAATGTCTCCCAACCTAAATCTTCCATCAACTCGAACAGGGACCTTAGTATGCATGGCGTATTGTACAAAGCAACAATTTGCCTTCCACACGCCGCATGGGTATTTCAGCTTGAACTGGCTTAAGCTGGCTTTAAGCGGTTCAAACCACGGTTCAAATATTTTCGGCTTGTGATTGCTGTAACTGGTTCACATGGCTTACAAGTCAAACCGAGTCCGTACTCAGTGGCTTGGCTCACATGGATCGCCAAACCTCTGGCTTATCGGTAACTACCGAACTGGAGCCGGCCGTAGCCGAGCCGTGGCACTACTACCTATGTGAATCCAGTGAATACTTTTGGAAATTTATTTTTGAATTAAGTTTCACTTCGCTTACCTTAATAAAGACTCAGCATGATCCTCCCGCATGTCAGGTACCTGTGAGAATTATTTCCTGTACGGACTGCCCTACGGGAACATGCAGGAAACCCCGAAAACAAAGCACTGGACGATTTGACCCCCAATAAAAATAAAAATAAAATATTCACACCACAATCAATTCATCATTATCTAATCAGAGGCTAGGCTTCTTTTTGGGCATAGGCCATTCTAGCTTTGTCATAAGAAGACACCTGACTAAGTAATATACCATCTTTATTTGAATTAATTTCATTTGACCCCTCGAAGCTGACTCATACCCATACTTCGCTTCATTAGGCTTAGTAACCCCCACCTAATACGTGGGAACATAGTAGCACAGCCACTGATTTTGTCTATATAAAGGCCCGTGTTTCGCTTGAATCAGAAGCAGTTTTACGCCCCAGTTTTTGTCTGTAAGGAGTGAGCCAGATCCACAACAGCGCAAACTGTTGAAGATTGTAAGGTAACCTTCTGTGAGACAATAGTAAAAGTGTGAGTACGCTGTGCTTCACGACCAGCTAAACCTGGTTCTGTTTCATTTATCGGCTTCGTAATTGTTCCGAACATTCTCTGAGTTTTCTTTGTTTTTACCAGTGCACATATTCCGGAATTTTGTGTTGTCTCTTTCGTCCATCTGAGGCTTAGAGCAGCTTAGTGGGAAGACTTTGGAAGTTGATATATGGAAGCTTGACCTTACTCATCTGAGTAGCAATACTGAGTCTAGGTTTTCTTTGCTACGAGGCTGTAGCTATTAAAAGGGGACTTGGTGCCGAACACCAAGGACGTCTGTTTCTGAGTCTGTTTACAGTGGCTCAAGACTATGTCATCTCATATAGCCTCCTACCATCAAGTTTACACCTCCAAACTAATATGTTTGTTTGACTTCTCTTTATCTCAATGATTCTTCTGCCTTTCTCAATATAAATACCTAGTCATCTTGTCTCATTCTATGTATTTTTGTCTCACCTAAAAATAATAACAGTCTTTTAGACATCAGCAGCCTAGTATGTGTGCTTGAAAGCAGCAACTTATCTTCTCTTTCTGTAGATTACAGACAAAAAGGTTTTTTTTCTTAGTTACAGCTTTAATATCAGCTGTCTTGAGAGTCTTAATGGCTATTTGGGTAGAGATGATTATAGAGATGATAAAAATTATCAATTTAATGGTCTTGATAGCATCAGCAACCTGTACAATTAGAATATAGTTATCAAGAAATCTCAAGTCATATAGAGCAATCTTTGAAGTTAGCTATCAAATAACTTAAAGACCATGATAATACTATTCTATCATGTCTAGCACATATCCAAAACATTAACACAATCAAATATCCCTGGGTATCACTCACAGAATTGCCTGTAGTGTATAAAATTTCACTATAGGGGCTATTTTAGCTATGAAACAGTGTTACAATGGAGTGTGATAAGATTAATAAGCAGATATATACTAAATTAATAGAGAATATATCTAGAAGAGTGGTAGAAGTGATTAGGACAAAAGGAAGTCACATAAAGTACTAGAATTGCAGTGATTGCATTGATGAAACTCAAAGTCAAAAAAGTGTCTCAATGAGTCATCAACTTAAAATAATCATATCTTTACATAATGTCATTTTATTCCCACGCTATAGGGAACATAAATGGTGGTAAGATGCAGACCTTTCGGACATCTCCCTATAGCTTAGTCAGATTCCCACACTATGATACATGACAAAGCAATTACATGAAAAACTGAAAATATTAAGACACTTTTTGAGCCACTGTAATACTCATTGTGAGTTCCTTGACAGCAGGTTCAATATTGTGTAGAGTCTGTTGAGCAATTGATCAGTCCTTACCTTTGATCCTACCTGCTTGTGCTTTGGGAGTGACCTCTATCGCTTCACACAGATTGCTGGAGGTTCACTGTTGCGAGACAAGAATCTTGTTGGTTTATCTTTGTTGTTATTTGTTATTGTTATTGTTGTTGTTTCCGTGCCCTGCACATCATTTGAATTGCTTGCTCACTGTCTGATCTCACAGAGGCTTGCCTGCTGAACATATCTTCGACATTGCTGAACAGCCACCCTCAAATGACCATGTTATCAGCCATTGGTATTTGTCTGAATCGCTGACTGTGGAGATATTTGTTTTATAGGTGTTTATCTATAGATCATTTATTGAAGAAGACAATGCGCCTTAGGCACATTTCCCGTACCTAAGCACCATAAGGCGCCTAACTTCCTGGTGCCTAGTCCCATGTCCAACCAAGTTCCTAGATGCACATTTCCCCTTTTATCATTTATTTCATTATCATACCATGTTATTTTCATTATGGCCCTTACTTGCATCACCTTAGCATAGTACCTATTCACTGTGGGAAGTGGAAACAATAAATTTTAATGGTTTGAGCATTGAACCCATGAATCTCAATGCGTGTGACACTGAATCTACCAGCAAGTGTTTTCATTGTTCCAGTCAGTACCATAGATCTCATTGACTCAGTGGTGTCAACAATGAATTGACACATTCAATAGATAAAAATAATCAAATTTGATGGTCAGATCAATGAATCTAAATGCTCGACCCTTGAATTTCAATGCTGGATCACCGAAAAAAATTGGTACAACCTATGAAATGAGGTGGATAAAACAATCAAATGTGATGGATAAGCCAATGAATTTTAATGGTGTGAGGCATGAATTTCATTGGCTCATTGAGAACCAGGTATATGTACTATACAGATATAGAAAGTCCAATCAATCAGAGTCACTAGCATCATCAGCGTCATCTGTTCTAGTATTAGCCTCGAGTCCTAACTCCAAGTCCGCAAATGTGATCCAGATGTGGTCAGTTGAATGGTCAATGATGCCCCAATGCCCGCGTGTGCCTACACGCCCTACAGCAGCTTTGATGTTATGAAGGTCCGTTATAATTGGAACCCGTGAGCGCTTGTACTCGACGTACTGAGAAGATGCATCCAGTCCGACATCTGTCGCACATGGAATAATGAGAGCAAGCAACAGTGTTGAGTTGTGCAGGTCGCCATAACAATTGCTGTCATCAAGGTGACACTTGAGGATGTAATTAAGTTGACCATAGCAGACTATGTCGACATGCTGATTCAATTCCGAGATGTAGGGCACCTCATACTATGTAAGAAAGATCTGGTCAAAAGGTATCCTGTCTAAAGAAATCATCAAAACTCACCCGTACAAATGTATTATCTCGAAACGAGAGTCTGCTGAAATTTCGGATTGCAGAAAATGTACGAATTGAGTCCCCACGTTGAGCGATGCGGAGCTTGCCCCAGCGAGGCATAGTGCGTGGAAGTGCAACAATCAGCTGGTCCTTGCGCCCACCAACAACTGAGTGAATGTAAGCAGCAATCCTGTTTCGCGTGTCGCTACTGGGCACATAGTTGTGTTGGTATGGACTATGAAGGATATGATTTGGATCTGTTCAATGATGCATTATCAAACATAAATCAGCGGAATAAGGCAGAACTAACTCACAACCATCAAATTGCCTTTCATTGCGGGAAACTTCACCAGTATTGCGTGGCCGGAATCCTTTGAACTCATTATCCAGGTCAAATTTGATACTCACAGTGCTCAGATAGGCAGTGTGGAGTATTCTCCAATTCAAGGCACTCCAGGGAAAACGACGAGACTGTAATCCCATTTGCAACAGGCCGCAATATTGTTCCATGTAGAATGTCCATGATGTCCAGACTGGACCACAGAAATGGATGTCCTGTGCAATGTGAAGAAGGCCATGGATAGGCAGGGTACATGCAGATAAATGGCTCTCGTCAAATTGATAATATACTCTGCCATAGGAAAGGTTAGAAAATACAAAGTATCTGATGTGATGTTAGCTCACCGTTCATATTCTTCCACCCATTCAATCAATCCTCGCTCAATGTCATTGATTTCCGTGTGTGTCAGTTCAAATTTGATCATGACCTTCATAAGGTCCACTAATTTGCACATGTGAACATAGTACTTCTCGCTCAAAAAGCACCCACGAAGGACAAATGGTGCAATGTGCATAAACCAGAAGCCCCAGGACTCTGCAGTGAAGTTGGAATGATCTTTAGCAATGTTTCCGATGACATGAACAAAGGATGAGGGTATGTCTTTGGTGGCATGGGCTGTTTCTTCACTGATTTCTTCCCAGATATCACGTGGAATGATATAATCTTCAGTGCCACTGTTGAGGTCCTTGAATGAATCAGACCAGTGGCTAACGAGAGTAGGGATAACATTCTCAAGGAATAGGTGCATCCAATCCCACGGTGATGACCTCGCATAGTCAAGGGATCCAACTCGCTGGAGAGACGGGAAGCCTTTGATTCCACTTTCCTTTGTGAGGCGTTGCTTCCGACTCTTTGTGGGTGTATCAGCAATTGAGTTCACAGTTTGAAGGAATTTATGATGTGTATGCATAGGGAGATTCCAGGGATCGAGTGATTGGCGAGACTGGTGCGGTACATCTGGAGTATGGAGAGGAGTGTAGTAGACCTTTCCTCTTCCAGTGATGTCACGAACACCTTGAATCTCACATGAGCGACAGGGGAAGTGAGAGTTGTGACCCTTAAGATTAAGTAGCTTTTCGATAGCCACAATATCACCATCTTCAAAAATTACATAGGCACGAAGGTCGAAGGAATTTTTTGTGTGGGCATTGAACGTCGATACACCATCTGCGAGCAATGCACATTCATCATCCAAAGGAGAGATGAATGATGCAATGTCCTTTGGCTGAGTCGGGCCAGGAATAACTCCCAAACAAATCAGATTCTCCGTGTGAGTTCGAATGTCAGGAGGGAGATTTAGATTGACAAGAATAAGGGGAGTAGCAGATGGGCCACCACGATGACGTTTGAAAAGAAGGTAGCCATCGGAGCACAAAGCCAGTGTGAGATCATACTCCGAGTCGAAATACTTGTGGTTCCGTGGTGTCCCATCCACAACAACGTGCTTTCTCTGCAGCATTTGATACCAGGATTAATCAAAAACATCAGAAATAACTGTTGCTTGTGACTCCAACTCAGAACGGTATCTGAGCAGATTGATCATAGCTTCATTCTGAAAGAATGCCTGCAGTCGAGGGATGAGGGGAAGGTATGAGAACGTACGGCGAGGTTGGCGTGTAGAATTGAACCTTGCTTCATTACAGTATGGGCAGTCCTCTCGTAGGCTGTGCTCTCTCGTGTAGGCAATACATGAGTTTACACAACAATCAATTGCTCGTGGCTCAATCCCTGAAAGGAGAGCTAAACGACGAAGAATGATCCACTCTGAATCAATTGATATCTTGTGACTGAAGGCTGTTCGCATTGTGTCGTACATTCGCCGTGGCATATGCGATGACAATTTCAACTGAAATGCACAAATGTTGTCACGATCTTGCTCTGTGAGGATGCGATCACCTATATTTATGGCTATCGTTATTGCACATGTATATATTTGTATTGGAGTAGACTCACGTATTGAGTGAAAATCTTCCTCGATTTCCGGTCTGGTCCATGCAGCGAGCTGCTCCTCTATCTCTTCTAGGGTGGGAAAGAGGTCTTCATTGAAGTCCTCGTCATGAAACACAGAGTGTTGGATGTTATCAGAGTGATCAAACGGTAATAGTACATCAGATTCGCTATCTGAAGACTGGAGACTTTCCGAAGCTTCTGGCATTGTTGGTTCATCATCAGCTTCGTTGTCTTGTGTCAGCGCGTCATCTGCTTCGTTAGAATGAGATGTCGGTTCGTCTGACTTGCTTCCACTGCTTGAAGGCTCCATGAGGTTGGCATTAGTGCGGGAATAGTGGTTGTTGCGGGTTTTCCGAGAAAGCATCTTGAAGCATCCTGGATTGCATTTACAGCGCCGTTTGCGTGGATGGGATTGACTAGCCATTGGCACAAGGATATGTAGGTTAGATAGAGTAGTTGGACTCGAGTACTCAATGATAAGATCACGTGATACAAATGTAACTTTCATCCCTTGCCCGCAAATATAAGACCGCTCTCCTGCAAATGCCCTCATATTGGTGCTGATGCCTCTCCCCCTTGTTTCACTGCTACCATAATTGCGAAGAACACCCCCTGCCCGGGCAACGTGGGCGTCAAACTGAGGGTACCATGGCATCGATGGTTCAGTATACGAGTCGATGTACTGGTCTTGTGGGGAAGAAACGAGTCGTTGATTAGAGGTGGAGCCGCCGTCTGAATAAACAACATCATCACTAGAGCACGACATAGCAGCTGATGAAGCTGATGTTACAGAGGTGGGGTTCCTACTGGCGGAAAGTGGTGCAGGGAGCGTAAGAAGGCCCAATGATTTTCCTGTCGACAGAAGGACAGACTTTCTGGAATCCCATCAGCACCCATGATGGATCAGAATAAACCTTGATGCGAGTGTCTCCCCTCAGCTCCATGAATCCAGATGCAATAGCAAAAGATCTTACCTCCTCGTAAGCGCCTACGCAGTCGTGAGTCCCTCGCACAGCTGGTATGAACGGCTTGTCATTGTATTTTGAAGGATCATACTCCATATCATAGAGCTCATCGAACTTGCTCGCAAGGTACCCAAAGGCAGCACGTTGAACTTTAGGGTCGTGTCATATCCATACATCCACGCTTCTCATCTGGACTTCCGGACCTCAGATCCGATCAGATCCGATACCCAGATCCGTTTCCATTTCCGTCTCGATTCTATCTCCACTTCTGATCCATATATGATAAGCTTTCTAATTCATTTCCTGTTCATATAACGTTAACATAGCCTTTCTCCATTCGGTATTCCTATGCTTCCGCTTCTCGGTTATTCTCGTGTTCCGTCCATTACTGATCCGTACTGCCTTTTCATTTCCGTCTCCATTCTAGTATGATCCGTGACACTTCACCATATTATTCCACATGTCGCGTACATAGCTTCGGACGACTATTACTTACATTTCCTGTGCTATCCTTGAGTATATAAACCCGTGTAACATACAATACTACCTCAGTTCGAATATCAACTATAGTTCTGCTCACTTCCGATACTCTGGACTCGAGTCTATACTCTTGTCAACTTCCGAGACTTAGGGTCATATCCTTAAGTCTACGTATTCAGCTCTACCTTCGGGTAGTCTACCTCTGTTAGTTTCTAGTTCAGACTTCGTCCGGATTAGCCTTTATACGCTTATCCGATATCCGGAAACCTTCGGATATCTATACACTATACGTCCGGAACCTTCGGACGCGATAGTTAAGCCTTTGTGAAATACAGGGCAATACTCGGGAAAGGGGCACAGCATACGAGCTGAGGCCAAAGCCCTTCGGATCCGATAGCCCTTGAGCATGACCTTGACAGGTCGGGGTTTCCAGCAATCTCGATGAGCTTCTCTAAAGGAGGGTGTCGAAGGAATCCCATATCAGTCAGAAGTTGTGTAGGTACCATTTTCATGAAGGAGGAGAAGTCAGCATGAATTTCCCGAACGTCCTTGGTGGACCGAATGCCGTAATTTGTCAAGATGGGGAAATGAACGTTGTAGGAATAGTCAAAACAGTCGAAAAATGCATCTTGCAAGATTTTCGACACTTTGGCATCTGGAGTGGATGGTTGGAACGTGAAGTAGCGCATGGCATACATGGCTTTCTCTCTTGAGGCTGACGCCCGAGCATCAGCAGTCGGAACAACAGCACCGTTGACTACAGGCCAAGTATCCTGGACCTTGCGAATCTCCTGTTCATATATGAGCCTTGCAAGGAACCCATTGTAGAGACTCGCGTCTCGCTGAGCGTGCATTACCGAATTCTCTCACTTCCTAAACATCATCCAGCTCTTATCCTTAGGACAAGTCTTGTGCCTCCGCGCACCTTCATTTTTATTTTCACAGATTCAGCGTGCGCGCGTCTCGCTCTATTACCCATTTCCTGTCCATCCTATGTCCGCTGGCATTCATTGGTGCGTTTCTCATATTATTTCCTTTTATCTAACATATCTCCGAGGTCATACTCACGCCGTCGCGCTGCACGCGGTACTGAAAACCCTTATTACATGTATGTTCACTTATATTTAGCTTACTCGGCTCGCACCTTCGGACCTGCGCGCCTAGCGACGCTTGCAGTTTTACATATATTCTGGACTTCACGTAGATGTTCTGGATCGCTTTTTCCCCCCAGCTACTTCCTCTGTGTAGTAGACAGCTTAGCACTCAAAATCTATTTTCCTCGCACTCTCGCACTCTCGCGCGCCGCGCAGCTATCACTTGGTCATTTTCTAGTTTTACTAGTGTGATCTACCTCTTAAACAAAGCTATCTAAGTCGCACTTCGCGCGACTTCTCTATTCCATATCTTAGCACGCGCTCCTGCATCGCGCGTGCCGCGTCTTCCGCTCTCGCGCGCGACCGTTTCCCGTGCTCTGCTCTACATCGCGCTTCACGCGTTTGTCATTCTACACCCTACTTGTTCTTGTGGTTCCCTCGTTCAGAGAGGATTTTCCTTAGCTCAGTAGCTGTCCTTGGGTCGAGACCTTCACTCGCATTCAGGACTTACTGTTCCATTATCTCCCTGTGTTTTCCCCACGGTCCAGATTCCTCTTCTTCACCGCCCACATACAGAAGTTCTTGATTCCATTCTATATGAATTGTCAATACACCTCAAAGGAAACCGATGGAGAGCCTGGCACGAACTTGCGACATGGCCGTTTCTGAGCAATTGTGAGATAAGCTTACATGGAAAAAATGTGCACCTACATTAGATGCACCGCCGGGGATGATAGAGAAGATGATGAGGTAGAGTGTAAAACTAATAGCGGCGGGCAGGACGAGTACCAGGCAAACAAGTAATACCACCGAACATGGCCATGTGGTGTGAGATGTAGTATTCGAAGACTACAAGGCAATAATCAGTTCTGAATTCCAACAGAAACATACCCTGCATCATCGATATCCTCTTGTAGGATCAGACAATTGAGTCGCAGGATCACAGGGTACTTGCATGGAGACCTCCAGCCGTAGCAGTTGCACCCTCACCAAACGACTTAAGGAAAGAGTTTGTGAGACGAAAATTTCAACAGACTATGATCACGTGATCATGGACATTGCCCTACTTGCGTTAGGTAATTTCCAAAGTCCAACAGATCACGTGTTTAAAGCCAAACACACATAAACAACACATCGATAATCTCTGATATCGCTGATATGTTTGTTGATTTGATTCTTATGACCATCATGCCACGCTCAAAACCCACTGCAAAACCTAACAACAAACTCTCTGACCTTGCTGCGAAACTTAGTCATTTGCAAAATGATATCAATAAACTTGAGAGTAAGTTTCATTCTCTCCTTTGGATCCTTAATGCTGAAACCTGGTTATGAGGGACTCGAGCAAAACCTAAATGCAATGTCCATTACCCGGGACGACACTCTCAACTAATCCCAAAGCCAAAGGGTCAAGCAGGACGGTCCCCTCCAAAAGGGTATCAAATTCAGGAGGCAATGGGTTTGGCTTGCAACAGCGGCTGTATAATGCATTTTGGGTGTGTTTCCTTATGCTAACCTCATTATATGCTACTATTTGAGCAGGATCTGGCTCGCAGATATGCGACCAAATATCTCGATCTCACATTAAGACTTGGAGAACAACACGAACATGTTGTTGGTCAAGTACTTTACCTGGTAAGATGTGTCATTTTATTCAGAAGACTCACGATCTCGATGCACCTCAGCTGCAAGCTAAATATACATACCTCTCACGTTTTCAAAACACCTGGCCAATGCGGGATATGATCGGGCAATACTTACGGAACCAAAATGCTTATGCTAAGCATCGTCCCATCCTCCAAACCACTCGTAGAGGTGAGGATTCAGATGATTCAACTGATTATGGTAGCGAAGATGGAGATGATGCAAAGGATTCAGATGGGTGGGATCAGGGTAATCATAGTGGCAGAGTAAGTCGCACTTCATTTCAATGCGCTATCCAGCATACTTATCTTACATTAAGTTCGATCGCATGGATGAAGATGAAATTGAGAGGTTTGTTGAGAAGCGCACGTCATCTCATCTTGCAAAGCAAGGCAATCCGGTGAGCCTACAACTGTTGTTCACACTGCTATCACTTACACACCCACTATATGCGTCAAAAGAAGTCCAAAACATCCCAACAGCATGTCGACAAGGGTAAGGGAAAGCAGAAATCGTGGTCCCAAGTCCACTATTCAGATGACGAGGCTCGAGCTGGACTGTCCAACAAACGTCGTCATGTGGTATGTCTCATTAATCTTAGATATGACACACTGATACCCTTAATTTTGTTCAGATCGAAGATTCGGATGACGAGCCTCAACCTGGACCATCCAAGAAACATCGGCATGCGGTATGTCTCGTTAATCTTAGATATAACACACTGATACCCTTAATTTGTTCAGATTGAAGATTTGGACGACGAGCCTCAACCTGGACCGTCCAAGAAACGTCGGCATGCGGTATGTTTGATTAATCTTTGACACAATACACTGACAACCTCAATTTTATTCAGATTGAAGATTCGGACGGCGAGCCTCAACCTGGACCATCCAAGAAAACACATCCAATGCCAGCGCATCAAGGGGTGAAAGCACCACTGAAGACCATCCTAGTTCATCTTCCTGTCTATATCAAAGCAAAAACATTCTCACTTCTTGCAGGCAACTCCTCGCTGAATCCTAACACCACCTACCTGCGACTTTGACTTCAGCGAAATACCTCTTGTCTGCCCCAGCGGCAATTGCAGCGACGTCATTCCATCTCGCCTCCCACGTTCTGTCATTGAATTATTCGAAACACGCCACTACCATTTGAAAAATAGGAAATCTTCTACATCCAACGCATTTCAACAGATGGAGACAAGCCTATGTCACGAAATCAAGACCCTGAATGCTAAGCGAGAGCTACGATGTCTTGCAGTTCGAAACTGTTGGCCAATTTACATTGACTGGGAAGTTGTCAAAGAGCAAGTCCACTGCTACACTGATGTTGTTGCTCGCCTCGCTGTTGCTCAAGACTTCCGCGAGAATACTACGATGTGGTGGAGACTCATGGCAGACCTCGCGCATGTCAATCTCAACATTGACACACTTGCTGCTGTTGATACTCCCGACTATGTCCTCAAACGAGTCCATCCTGGCTAGTAAGCTGAGTCTGATCACGAATTTTTCTTGATATATTAACCATTTTCAGTTTTGGACCCAAGGGTGCAGCTACAATTGGCGACGCAATAGTCAACATCCTCGACTCTGATGAAACTTTTGCACCTCATGCTCCAGGAAACATGGCTTTCTTTCGTTTCATTGAGCTTTTTCTTGTCCCTTGTATCACCGTCCTGCTGATTGAAGACGAGTTTGGGTGTAGTGGCCCTGATGCGGTTACTATCATGTATGATAGTGCTGACGCAGGCGAACTTCTGCAACCTTTGGATGACCACCCCGAGCTCATGAATATTAGAGATGGCATAGTCGATGATGGCGACAGCGATGATGACTTGGACGGTGGCCGCGATAACGACCAACCTCAAGACTCTGGAGATGAGAACGACAACCCCTTCCAACTGCAATCAGCGGCTGTTCAATGGCCAAATATGACCGTGTGTACTTTGACTTACTTGCTATCACAGTTACTGACACATTTCAAGAATAATTCTGGTGCTAGCAACTGCATGGTAGTGGCACAAACTGCTGAGGTGAGTAATGTTTCTTGTTCGAGTCGCATGCTCATATTTTGTGCCAGCAACATATAGCACCAGCGCACAACACCAGCAAGTCCAACTCAGGCCCTTCCGAGTCCACCAGCCAATAGCACATGGCACCAGTGCAGGAAGGTGGCCACAGTCATCCACCATCACCTTTAACCGATGTTTCTGAACCTCCGAAACCTGTTCAGACGGTGAAAATCATTTTGTCAGCTTCACGTCACTTGACCACCAACAGCCAAAGTCACAGAAGACCAAGCCTCGTCGCACACCAGCTGCAAAATCCAGATTTTCAAAGAGACTAGCTTGATGAATTCCTTTCCTTTTCGCTTCTTCACATTGACACAACCAGACTTGCATCATGGACAACATCAGACTTGCACAGGACGACTCTTGGACGCTACTTGGACGCTACTTACACGGACACTACCAGACTTAGATGGACACTCGACTTGCACTTGCACCGATATCGATGGTTTCTCGCTTGAACTAGATTGTATTCTTATGTCTCTGTATTACAATCGATGCCTATTGTAATAATGTTATTGAGCTGTATCTGTGAGCTGTACCAATAGTATCAGCAGCAGAAATTGTTTAATTGCCATGACAATGAATTTCATGGACCAATTGCAATGAATGTTGGTGGAGAAATCACATTCTATCGAGGGCAGCACCACTTAACTTAATAGGTATGATCTATGAAATTCATTGTTCAAGCCAATAGAACAAACGGTTACCGACATTGAATAGCTGGGGATAGACCATATCAAATTCAGTGGTCATACCATTGAAATTGGGGGTTGTACCCACTGATGTCCATTGTCTTTTCAGGGCATTCATTGATCATCCATTCATTGAGCTACCTTACTAACTTCAGTGGCTCTCTCTATTGACTTTCAATGTTTTCTCGTACTGAAATTTATTGTCTTCTCTTCCCACAGTGTATTTGGTTCCGCACACATTTTCATAGTTTTCATTTTCCTTTTTACCTTCTATAATTACCATAACCTTTTAACTACCTTTTACCTTCTACAATATCTCACTACCACTGACAACTATTGAGTACTGAGTTTTCTGCTATGTTTTGAATAAATCATTGCAAGCCCTAGTAGCAGATAGTTCTAATGGTTATATCCTCATCAGTTATCCTATCAGCACCTCTGTTCACATTTTAATGCCTCATTAAGTCTCACTATCACTCACTTTTTGCTTTCACCTACTTCTGCTTCACAACATACAACTTTCCTGTGCTTTGTGCACCTATAGCGCCTCGCCTTTGTTCTCACACCTCGCGCATTCCCCCAGAGTTGATCATACCAGTGGATACTATCATACCAGCTCTCTTTGCTTCCCCTAAGGGACAAACATATGTCACAACCCAAGAACGAATAAACGCTAGGGCAGAGACTAGGACTCAAACAAGAATAATCACAAAGAGGAAAGAGGAGCAAGTGCGCCTTGAGTTGATTCAATGATGAATACACAAGAGGTTTGAACTAAGGAACTACTGACTACAATTGACTACCTATATACAACTATTGAAGCGGAGATACAAACTGAGTTCTAACTACTAGCCAATCATTAAATAGAATGAGAATTGTACAATGTTTACATAATGGAATCTTCTGGAATGTTCTTTGTTATCTTATCGGATCACGTGTATAATCTTATCTAATCTAATCGCAGTCATAGAATACTTCTTCATCGTCATCTTCCACATAGGTAACATGAGTAGTGGATGCTAAGGGAATTGGAGGAGTGATAGGGTTGAAACGAGGATTTGAATGAGGCGTTTGTGACACATATCGCATACTATTTTCTTCCCTTCAATATATCAGCTACACCCTTAGCAGAGTTGAAGATCCTTCATCGGTCCAAAGGACTATTCTGTCAGCATCAATAGCAACAATTTCTAGGCTCTGCACAGAATATCCTTTTTGAAAGCAGAAATGGCCTCCAGCATCTGGCAACAATGACCTTTGGAGAACATAGCCCAACCAAGGAGAACCTAATGGACAAGATTGACAAAATTACAACATATTGTGATCCTATCCTCCTGATGTCAGGCTGAAAGCTATTCACTTCTATGGGGAAACTCCAGACCCCACCAGTACTCTTTGCTACTATAATCTTCCTAATACTACACATTTGCAGGCAATGTCTATTCAGACAAGGCAAAACTTGCCTCTTGAATTTTTACTGAACACCAACATCTGCAAGCTGATTTAGAAGTTCAGTACTGACGAAAACTGAAGGCAAGTTTATCCTATTGCCACACTATATGTATAGTAATATCTAATCTACTTGGATTTGGTATAGACAGCCTCATTTGCTTCTTCATGAAAATCATTATGATTCATGAACTTGCTCGTGTAGTGATGTGTGCCTTTGCTTCACAGAATACCCCTAAGAAATTTCATAGGAGCAAGCCCTTAAAGGTCAATGCTATCAGAGGGGAAGCAGTGGATAGTATAGAGGGGGTGATTATTGGAGAGGAAGTGTCACTGGCAATCTCATCTCATTCCACCATCCAAACGACTAACCCCTCAGATATTATTGTAGTCATAAGAATGTTGAGTGGAAATAATTGAAAAGTTTTTGATGGTGAGCATTTGAGTTTCTGCCCTCAGTGTATTAGCATTGACAGCCTGAATCTATTTCTCAAGTCAATACTTCCAGTCTGATAGACATCATCTTTGGTAACTGATTAGACTATCAAGTATACACTATCGAGTTAAGACTATTAAGTTAAGACTATTGATTTAAGGCTATTGAGTATACACTATCAACTTAAGACTATCAACTTAAGACTATCAACTTGAGACTATCGAGTTACTTAAATAATATTAGTCTTAGTCTTGTAAGCACTGTGAACTTGTAGTAACCTCATGGAGGCCTGTGAAACCTTATGAGCTCTGTCACGAAATTTGTAGTTTGCAGATACTACCTGGAGTAAGTTAAACAGAACTACTGAAACAGGCCTAATCAGAATATGTGAAAAGGCTATAGGCCTATTGGAAGCCTATAGATATGTAATATGCAGGCCTAGAAGCCTGCGTTATCAATTCGGAAACACTTTATGTCCCGTTATGAGCCCTTTCCCCGTGTCACATGCTCGACTCCGGTTTCGGGAAACCTAGGCTATCGGGAACTCGTGCTGGAACTGTCCATCATGGTAGTCTCTTGACTACTCACACCAAGGAGGGACCGGAAAGGAACACCAAGGAACCACCGGGAGGGAGTACCAGGGTAGGACCGAGAAGGAACAGTGGTAAGGGAGAGGCGGTGTCGATAGAAAGACAAAAAAATATAGTACACTAATGTATACATAAGTTTATATTTATTTTAACTAAAAATAACTTAAAAAGTATTTTAGTCACGATTCTTTGTTACTCACCACGGTTAGACCACAAAAACCATCA
>JRHT02000053.1:0-134129 GCA_011800875.2 Suillus brevipes Sb2 | reverse complement strand
GCTGGATTCGTAGACTTAAGGATACAATCCTAAGTCTTGGAAGTTGACAAGAGTATAGACTCGAGTCCGGAAGAACAGAAGTGAGCAGAACTATAGTTGATATTCAAACTGAGGTTGTATTGTATGTTTACACGGGTTTATATACTGAAGATAGCACAGGAAATGTAAGTAATCAGTCGTCCGAAGCTATGTACGAGACATGCGGAATATTATGGTGAAGTGTCACAGATCATACTAGAATGGAGACGGAAATGAAAAGGCAGTACGGATCAGTAATGGAACGGAATACGAGAATAACCGAGAACCAGAAGCATAGGAATAATACTTAAAAGGAAACAGATCAAGAACATAGCTGGATATTAAAAGTTACCGTAAAGCCGGTGTGACGATCAAGCATACGCTAGGCTCGTACCACATCATTTCCCTATATGTCTACGCGTTACCACTCCCTTGGTCCAATATGCCTCACTCAGCATAAGCCACATCCCCGCGCAGTTACCGAACGAGCCCTAACTTACCGAACCGCGTGCCTTGTCCTCCCATGTCCTGTCCATTGCCGTCTAACTCCATTGGTGCGTTTTCCCTTGAGTTTCCTTATTGCTAAAATCGCCTATAGTTGATATTACATGTCACCGTGTGCATACCGGTAGGCAATTTACATATGAGTATCCCCGCGCACTTACTTTCGCTACTACCTTTGCCTGTATATTCCGGTAATCCACGCAAGTGGTATATATGACTCGTAGTAAATACTGAATACTTACTTCCCCTTTACCTGTCATCCCCGGACCTCAGCAGCGGTAGTCTCACTTAGTAGTCTTTCATTGCGAATATCAGTTCATTTGATTTCCATTCCTTGACTGACGGTACTTGACCACTCTAAAGCACCTCGCGTCTCTTTAGACTTACTAGTTTTCCGGACCGCTACCGGATTTACCGCTTTACCGCGGTATCTTACCTTTGCGTTCCTTTAAACCTTTGCTCAGGCGACTCGCCCTTCCTAGTATACCTCGGTTTGGACTTACCAAGTCCCCTAGTACAAGTTACCGCAGTTTTACCGCAGTTGCCGCGGCATTGGACTTTGACGTTTCTTCCTCTATCTACGGTTCTAGCTAACTTACCGACGGTGTTCTTTCGGTTTCGGCTTATCCTTCTTAGGACTCAACAGACTCCCTTCGCACACTACGACGAAGGATTTGCTTCAATAGCAGTTCCCTAGGGTCGACGCTATACTCGTGCCCTATAGGATCTTAGTTTGTCCTTTACCGGCTGACTATTATCTCTTCATTTCACCGGTAGCAAGGAATACCGAAAGAGGAGATTAGCTGTGCTATTGTTATATGAACAGGAAATGAAGTAAGAAGCTTATCGTATCGGAAGCGGATCTGTGTATCAGATCGCATCGGATCTAGGGTCCGAAGTTCGGATGAGAAGCATGGATATATGGGATATGACACTACCCTTTCATCCACCAAGTTTTTTTCCCTATTCACGCATCATGTTGTTTTCATTTCACATCATTGCACCGAGATATGCTGGTTCACTGAGATCCATCCACTGAAGATTATTGTTCTGCACCAACTTGAGTGCATCAGTAAATTGGTGAGACTCAGATATCCCAGCCGAGGTGGTTCTTTCCTAGACATGATGTTATAAACCAATGTAAAGCAATATATGAGCCTGAACTGACCTTGAATTGGGGTGATTATATTGCTTTTTATTGCTTTATATTATTTTATATCATAATATACAAGAAAGAAGCATTGGGCTTACAAAATCTGATAATACTATGGCTCATGGTGGAATTGTCACCCCCAAAAGTCATCAGGTCACACTTTTGTCACAGCACATCACTGCTGCCGCTTTCAGAATCCACTCGGTGATGCCTAAGAAATTTGCGGTCTGACAAGTCGTCACAGCCAGTGGTGGTATTTGTTTAGAACTCCGCTACAGCAGCGCTCAGCTAGCTGTCACCAGTGTAACTTTGACGGCTTTTAATGAACTTCACCATTTCTTCACAAGTCCCTGTAGGCATAATGCATTATATCTGGTACTTACCACACAACTGTATGATGGTAGTAGCGAGAATCTGTACGGCAGGTATGTACAGAACCTGTGCACTTCTCCATGTTTCGATCTTACGACACAGGACATTCCTCATCCACATGAGAGTGCCTTTCTGTATATCAGAAACATGGAGACCCATTGCTTCGGATACAGCTCTCACACGACGTCTGTCCCAGGAGTTAGTTGTCTTTCCCTTGGTAGTGTTTAGGTATAGCCACTTACTGTTTCCTTCCAGGTCTAATCCTGATGCGATAAGCACACTTTGTGAGATGTCAGGGTGCAGCGATAGATCAATCCCGCGAGTGAGTTCTTCAGCTTCCATCTCCACAAGTTTCAGACACGCTGTGGCTTGTGTAATTCCTAGATAATAGATACTTCAGTAGATATAATTTGAATAGTGAAATAAAGCTTACGGATTGACTTGGACTCAAGGGGGTTAGTGACTGATGCGTCATTGGGATTTTCCTCCCATTTCTCCATCTTGACTGTCCATGCTGACCTGTGGTTGGAGGAAATCACAGTATTGAACTCCTGGAACACAGCCTCGTGATCAGCCTTCTCAATGACAGCTTCCTGCATCTTATGGACGAGATGTGTGCCTGAACCCATAATTATTAACCAAACAAAAACAATGAGTGAGCGCGAATCACATACCTAGACCAATGACCTTTTCCAATTCCAATCCCCAAAATGATCGTCCAATGTGTCTCTACAACAGCCAGGTCCCATTGCCTTTGTACTTGAAGCGACCAGATTTATGTTAGACCAACCACACTCAGGCGCCTCCTCATCCATACGACCCACAAAACGTGTGAAGCTGAAAGAGAACATTGTTTGACACTTCTTGATATGTGCTGGAAGGTAAAACTTGGGGATGAAGAACTGAATGAAAATGCGTAAATAGGATAGATGGTGTGACTCGGGTAGCGACTCCATGCGACTCCGTAGATTTTTGTGCCATTGACATGCTATATCATACGACACATTCAGAACGTTGTGACAGTTGTTGCGAAGTGTGGAGAAAAACAGGTAGTCCATGTTAATGTACTACAAATTGAATTAGTCAAAGCAGCGTCATTAACGATAGGGATACACATACTTTTCCCCTTTTTGTAGGTCCCCAATGCCATTTGGGTTCTTGAAGTTGTGCTGCATGCAATCAACCATCCTGACCCCAGTAGCTGCAAGGCCCTGCGATAGCTTTGTCTCTGCCATATTCACGGTGTTATGGTTCGAGCGGGAACTTTTCTGTGAAGGTACTGTTAGTGACATCTCGGACCAGACAGTTACATACCTCCTGTGTTTCAGCCAAATGCTCCTTGAGATGGGACTTGAACTTCTCCTCTTCAACAAAGTATGACCATCCCTTTGAAAGACTTGGGTCCGCTTCATCACTGGATATATCCCGTCTTTTCAATCGAAAATTGGTGTCGATAGCCACGAACAACGAATAGAGCCATCTATATGTGGTTAGTGCATTGCTTTATGTTTAAAAATGATAAGAGACTTACTTTTGGATTTTGGTGCTTCTTTCCAATCGGGGGGCAGATTCTTGCCAGGTTGTGGGCAAGCTGGACAGAGCACAGCGCATTCACCCTCTTGTGTACCGCTCACATCAACAGGATCGTGACCACGACCAAAACATTTCAACATTTTGAGGTGTCGCCACTCGCAAACCATGCACATGAATGATTCATAGTGATCCTAAATTAGAGGTAGATTAGTCCTTGTAAGATCAATCCAGCCAAACACCAACCTTCTTAATTAAACCAACATTGTACATTATACGGACAAGCGAGTGATAGAATTCATATGCAGATGCCTTGGACTCAAAAGACAAAATATGGTAATGGTGCAGTAGTCGGAACACTGCTACCGTCCTTGGATCCAAAGTCGTTGAGGGGAACCATTCCATGTGTAAGAGTTGTTTTGTGTGTGTCTGGGATGTCTCGCAGGCACAAAAGTCAATCGCAATCTCATGGATTCTGTTTGTATCGATGAGTACAAAGTTATTGTTGAACAACTTGCGGGGTAGGATACAAGTTTTGCCAATTGCATGCCCCAACTGGATCCTCAGACTGAGCTTCTTGAGTGATGTAGCCATGAAGAAAGAGCCCATCCACTCCTAAAGTAAATCAACTCTCGACTTTTGAGCACTCAAAATGAATACAGACAAACCTTGATGTGATGAGTGGGGCTCCGCAAATGATTGCAAACAGTGCAGTCTCCGCAGTAAAGCTACATGTTGCAACAGTTGTCGCATCAGTACAGGGCGGGAGCAGAGCAACATTTGCAGCAAGTATCTGAAGTATAGTCCCTTTGGCCATCCATCCGAAGTATTTCTGCCAGATAGTCGTCACGACCGCTTAACCACACTAGAAGGGGATTATCCTACAAAATAAAATCAGTGAAGTAAAATTATGACCAGCAAACACTTACAGCCGTGGTCTGTTTTCGCTTTGATGTAGCCGGGACATCATAAATTGCATCCATACACCCATCCATGTATCCAAAATCGGCATCATCTCCAGGCCCTTCAGAGAATGTATCAGGTTCAGGGCAAGAGCCAGATTGTGATGTGCACAGAATGTGCCGGCGGGAGGCTGTTATTCTGCCCTCACAGTGCGAGGAGAATGTTACAGCTGTGCAGTAGACAGAAGATTGAGAGCTGCCAGTAGTTGCCAGAATGTAAGGATTTTAAGTGTGTGCATTTGTGATGGCTGTTGGCCTGCTTGAATGTAATCCCGAGGTCCCTGCACTGGATTTGTTGAGTCGGATAAGGCAGAGGTGGTGGTGGATCCTCAAGAATATTTGGATTTATAGTTGGGGCGGCTGCTAGGTGTATAGTCTAGACTGTATACTGTTATGCTTATTTCGATCAACAAACAGAAATGAAGCGAATGGTGGTGCCATTATGTAAGCAGTACTGCTCACAAGGGATTGCGCGCAGTGATAAAGTTAGATTGTTGCTCGATGAAATACAATGATTTTGGAATGTATCATGGCTGTAGTGAAAGCCACCTAGTAGTTGCTATATACAATTTGGACTTCGCCTTTCTCAATTCCCTCCCTGACCTTTGCCTCACCAACAGCGATAGAGTCAATTTCCTTGTACTTAAAATTGGGAATGCTGAGAACAGCATTTAGAGCATCCTCTCTAGAGTAGATATAAATATAAAAATCCATCTAACAAGTAGAGTACTCACCAGCGGAGTAAAACACCTACTACATGGCCACGGGTGACACAGTAGAAAGGTGGCTTTCAAGGGGGTTGCTTGCTACATGCTAGGATGTTATAATATACCCCCAAGTAGCAATGGAGAGCACATTCATCGGCCATTGCTTGGGCAGCAGCAGGGAAAACAGCATTGTGCTCATGAATGTTTGTGGTCTTTGAGACCACTGCAGTGGAAGGCGCATTGTCAATGGTTATGAACATGATAGCTATAGTTCTCTATGCACCTTGTCCCTGCTTGGGGGTGTTAAATGTAGTGGTGAATCACCGAGAAGGTCGTCAGAAGCACAGTTCTGTTTGGCGGCTTGAGGTTGTTGAGTCCTATAGTGGTGAATCTCCGAGGAGATTTCATACTCCGCAGATTATGTAACCTGATGCGCAAGGAACTTGCATAGCTATGTGTACTACATATAATAATGCAGGTGAGTAATGCTTGATATCATGATGTACTCAACAACGACCCCCTCTGGCACTAGTAGTCAATTACCTGCAGCGTCCATTGTTAGTCCTTCCAACAGCAGTGCGTCTTCCGATAGTGGTGTGTCAATTTTTTTGTTATTCTGCCTCTTATAATGGCTGGTTTAGATTCTCTAGAGGTGCTGTTCACGCAACTGAACATCAGTGGCAATGATGCTGCCTCATTAACCTCTGTCCTGCAGGGTGTTGCACAGAACATGGTCATTGCTGCTACTATTCTGCCTGTGACCACTGCACCACCTGTCATCACTCCTCATACTATTCCGTTCGTGACCCAGCTGCACCAGCAAATACTGCAATCGATTCCACCCCACTGCTGGTTACCACACCCCCAGTTGCTACTGCTGCCACTTACACACGGACTCATCGCGGGGTGATATACATCGTTCCTGAGCTCAATTCTGTTGGGCCTTTCTACTGGATCAGCCATGGGCATCATATTGGGGTTGGGGTTGTTGCAACTTGGTGAGTCGTATTTTGACTTCAAGAGTGTCTACTGATTAGTATTACAGGCAACAGACATCTAGTCATGTGACCGGGGTGAGCTGTTCATCCTATTCCAGAGTTGGCTCTGCTGCTCAGGGGATCAGTTTGATTGAGGAAGCAATTGACCGCGGGGATACCAAAGTTATAGAATGAGTAGTATTTCTTGCTTGATCTGTAGATATCTGTACCATGTATGAATACTTCTTACGGCTGGTGAATCATTTTGACATTCTGGATGCTTGTATCAGGAAATTGATAAGAAAGATAGACTTCAGAGTCCCCGCTTGTCCAGAAGATTTCCATTATGGTTTGACAGTGCAGCCTGGAGGTGTAGACAAGCACTGGCTTTGTAGTAGACAAGAGACTGTAACATATCAGAAATTAATGACAGAGCATGGTGTAGACTGCAATCCTGACATATCATAGCAGAAATGATATTGAAACCGGTTATAATGATCACGCATGCACAGTTGAACATTTAATAAATATTGCGCTCTGAGATAGAGCGTGTTTGCTTGAGTCGCAGTCTGAGAACATTGCCTCAATGATTCATCTGACCAAAATCTTGCTAAAGTCATGTTGCGAGCTCAACATACCTCAAAGCTGAGTACCATATGTATGAAGCCTATGATTTCTGAATGTGAAGAGAGTATCCTACCATGTATTTTATTATAATGACCTCACTTCTACGTTGTACGGGTTATTGGAAACCAAGATCTCCTATAAATACTTTGTTTTGCGGCATGTTGAAACCAGCTGTATTGTAGTAGAATGACTATAGAATGTTAACTAAGGACAAGAAGAACTATGTAACAGGAGTATCATACCATGTATTTTATTAGAATGACCTCGTTTATATGTTGTATGTGTTATTCTAAACCAAAATCTCCTTTGAATACTTTGTCTAGCACCGGTGTTTGGCTTTGCATCAGGTGCACTACTGACCAACTACCTACATTCAAGTTGTCTGTCACTTACCATCACATACGGTACACAATGGTGTGCCCACTCATCTACAACACACCTGAGGAGAAGAAAAATGCAGCTCGGCATTACAGAAGGGTGTACTATAGAAGGTCTGGCATTGCTCAAATATCTGAGCCAGGCAGCACTGACCTGTGTATACAGGAATAAAGGGGAAATCAGCGTCAAAATGGCAACCAAGTATCAAGCCAAAAAGATGGCCAGCCAAATGGTGGAATCAGGGTGTATGGACTCTGGTGGGGCGTCTGCAATAGATATTTCTAGGTACGTTTAACAAGCTTTTTGTCACAACAATTATGCTGATTCCATATCAATCCTCCGATACACACAAATATCTAGTCCTCCGCTTCACGACTCATTCTCCGCCTCAACACGACATATGCAAACTCCACCAAAGTTATTGTGAGTCCTTTTGTGTCATGTGATGTATGTCCACATCAAGTCCAAGCAATGTGATATACTGAACACCTCGTATTCTCATAGTTGTGATGTCGATGATGCCAAGGCAAGCCTACTGACCTGTTCAACATTTGACACATTATACGCGCAAATGATTCAGGGCCCCGAGGACCAACAGATTGTCCATGCAATGCTTTCAGCTCACCTGGAAGTACTAGAGTCTATTCAGGAATATGTACAGTTATGCTATGGGGGGAAGTCTCATTTCTCCGCTGCAATCATGGAGCGTCTCAACAATTTGTCCTGTCAATGCAAGTTGGTGACTGCTGCAACCAAAGAGCTCTTGTGTTATGCAGCTGTAAGTGAGATAGACGCGGAGATACTTACAAAATTCAACTGAGGATCACTTCTATTCCATTACTTGTGATTTCCATGTTCGTACTTGTTTAAATCACTGTCACAATTACTCAAATGTGCTGAACTTCTTTGAAGCATGTGCTTGAACTGCAATAAATAGGCGTCGGGCAGCTTCACACCCTAATACATTTCAAGCAATGTCTGTGTCTGTGAGTAATGCTGTCCTTGTACATGTCGCTGCTGAATCCAAGACAAACAGCCCTTACCAACCAAGACTCTTGCCCTCTGACACATCCAGGAGCAATTCCTTCTGTCTTGCACGGATGAATTTTTCGCAATACGCGATCCCACTCAACAGATGTATTTCTTCAGTGCACTCTTTTTGCATTGGTTTGCATGTTGGCCTGAACACAAAGTTCTGTTTCCGGGTACACCATTCCATAAACTTACTGCAGTACAAATGACTGCAGTGGGTGTTGCAGTGTGAAATCGCCGCAAGGTTCGTTGTCCCTCCCTGCAGTATTGGCATGTGTGTGACTTACCTGTGCATGCTCGCAGAATTTGAAGCTATTTTACACTGCATCATTGAGGCAGTATTCCAGATGTCCCAAGGCCCGTGGTTGATTGCTTAGAATAGGTTTATGCAATCAACAGAATACTTCTTGTAACATTGGTGACATGCAGATCATGCAAAGAACAAATTGAATTTTTTGACCCTACAGTAGAAGAAACTCGAGCAAAGTCTAGAGCATGATACATCACCGTAAGCACGTGCGATCGGCGTGAAACCTTGGCCCTTGCATCTACCCATCCACCATAACTTCTGTTACCTGCTGTTGGCTCCGATTATCGAATGTAAGTCCCGGCACTACCAAGTTGCAAAGCATCTGGATGACTCTCAAGTGATTAGATGGGCAGATGAGCGACAAAAGACCAGACAGAATTTCTGGAGAGCTTCCTCCCTGAGTACCGTGAATGCATGTTCAACAAAAATTATGAACTGGTACTGAAAAAAGTCTGGTGAGAGTTCTTTGAGCATTGGCCAGAGCGCAATACCATCCTTGCGCAGGTCCCAGCTGATCAAACACTGACGGAAGAACAAGAAAGGTTCATAAAAGTGGCAGTCAGTAAACGACAAAAGGTAAGTGTGTTGGATAATACGTGCCAAATATAAATTAAACCTCACCCATCGCGGAAAATCACAAGTTGGTATCGGTGGCAGACTAATGTGTTGTGTTTGAGCCATACCAGTGGCGCAAAGGGGGTGCTCAGATTTGACACAGTGTTGGCAGGTAGGGTAGGACTGAGTGGTACACGTGCACCCAAGAAGATGCATATCTATTTGCATGAGTATTATGTGACGAAAGTTAGGATCGATGCAGACCAAGCCATTCAAGAAAACAACATCGCTCACCGTGGTGCCAAGTTGAACAAGTGTCTTGCTGTCACTCAAGAAAAATTCGAGGAAGAATGTGACGAGGTGAAGGAAGAGGTTGAGAGGAAGTATAGAAAGACGAAAGCAAGGTATGCCAAAGCTTGTAAATGCTTGAAGGATGGTAAGATGCCAAAGGTTGATATAAATGTGAAAGTCAAGTACGTACCTCTTGATCAGCCTTCATTTAAAGGTGTTAACCATTGGTCAGGGCCATCCGGGAGCTAGGCCCAATAATAGACCATATATTCCGCTACCTGTCTCATGCAACTGGCGGCTGGAAGTTTTCGGTCCTTATGGCTGGGCCTGACCCAACAAAGGGTAAAACAGTGGTATATGAGTACGTGCACTATATGACATGTCAAATCACTTACATCAACTTATACCACAAATGAAAGCTATCACATGGGTGAACTGAGGAATGATGATCAATTCAATATGTTTTGCGAAAAGTTCGAGGGCATCCAGCAAGCATTCTTAGAATTTACTGACAGGGCGCTTAGTAAGTTTGATCTTTCAACAGTCAACTGCCTCACTCACTGTATTATACAGAATTTGAAGCTACTCTGCCTCAAAATGACTGTGATTCCAACTTGGAGAGCGATGACAACACCGATAGTGAGATGAACAATGTCCAGACCAATTCGATGGAAGGCAGAGTGGAAGCTGGTAGCAGTGGTGGTGTTACGGCCATGAATACGAACTTTCACATGGACAACAGTCTCTATAGGATCACACCTGAGTTCAACAAGTCACAAGAGGTAAGCAATGGCTTACGTGTGTTCATAATGCATTAATGATGGTTCTTACCATACACTCAGCATTCTGCATTACCCGGTAATGCAGGCCAGGGTTTCTTGTTACATGAGGTGAGTCATGCATTTTGTAATGCATTATTAATGATATGATACATCACTCGGCCCCAACCAGGCTTTTCAATACTCGGACATTGATTTTGGCCAGAACACCCAAGTTCAGGTGCCTACCCTGGGCACTTTCGATGACACTGAGATCCAAACACATCCCTTGGATTCATTCACTCCGAGCTCTACATTCTCAGAGCTCCCATCATTCACCAAGCTGCCATCATTCACCAAGCCTCCATCATTCACTCCAAGCTCTTCATTCTCAGAGCTGCCATCATTTAATGAGCCACCATCATTCACCGAGCCTCCATCATTCACTCCGAGCTCTACATTCTCTGAGCTGCCATCATTCACCAAGCCTCCATAATTCACTCCGAGCTCTACATTCTCTGAGCTGCCATCATTCACCGAGCCTCCATCATTCACTCCGAGCTCTGCAATCTCAGAGCTGCCTTTGGTATTACCCCCTCCACCAACTCCTCCACAGACCCCGCAAATTCGACTGCCTGCAGTTCCTGTCAAGCCCATCCACAACACAGATCTACATGTACCTGTATGCTCTCCCCCTCCTAACCATCATCGACGTGCAAAGGCACCCGCAGTACAACAGCAAGTACCTCTTCAAGATGAACCTCGTCAATGCTGCACGCACAATGTTACCTTCAACAGGCGTGAGCTCGATAATGCCATTGGGTCTAACTCCAGCGCCAAACAGAAATGAGGCCGTGACGACAATTTAGGCTCAAACAAGTACATTATACTATGATATTCATTATATATTCAAGTTGTTCACATATCATTTCATTTCAGGAGACCCAAGCGAGGGTAAGTATGGTGTGTTAGTATTGTACTACTCATGTATCTGGATTCTGCCTTGTTCAAGTTCATTTACTTTAGTTACGATATCTCACAGTGAATCCAATAAACTTGACTACATATGAGTATCCCTGTAACAATCAAATTTGTATGTTTTGATCTGCAGTAACAAACTCGGAGGGATCATTATGTGGAAGTGCTTCAAGTTGGACTTCAGAAAATTCAAGTGTACTAGTACTGGACATGACTGGGACTTAGCAAAAATTAGCCTATCCTGCAAGTAATAAACTTGGAGAGATTCTATTGAAAGCCATTGTGTGCAGGGACTTCAAAAAAATCAATGTGTACTTACTAGCACTGAACACGACTGGGACTTGGTGAAAATTAGCCCATCCGGAAATTTCTGGCTGCATAGACTTGGTGTCTTCGAGTCAAGCAGCTCAAAAAGGGTATTAGGTCTCGAAGTTGAACTGAATTGAAGGCAATTGAACAACCAGAAAGATACGGGTAAGAATAGAATGCAATGTGGGGGTCACTGGAGGATGACAAACAAGGGGGCTGCCAGGAACAGGGTGGACCAGCCTGGACTAGGAAGCCAGTTTCTGAAGACCGACCATATGTCACACAAATCAGGCAATGTGTACTCAATTTTAAGGCTAATGCATTACAGTACCGGTTTGGGTAAGAAGTAATGTAACCCATGCTTAGCATCCCACCTGCATCACATTACATTGATACTTACCATACTATACTGCATTAGAATGACAGGATAACCTGCATTTCTTAACAAAAATTGATCTTTCAACCTCACAATGACAGGTGCATGATAGAAACATTGACCCAAGTTCTGAATTGTGTGTGGAAGTAAGAATTGAATGAGATATTTAGGTCATGATGACTTCTGGGGGTGACAATTCCACCGTGAGCCATAGTATTGAGTACTATCTTTGGCCCAGTGTTGCAAAATGTTCAGACCAGTTTTTCATAGCACAACAACTACACAACATTCAAGTGAGAAAACAGTATGAGTAAGTAGGATTTAATACAGACTCTAAGGCTATGTAAAAAAATAAAGAAATTTGTCAAGGCTACGTTGCCAGAGAGAAGCTGGTGAGAAACAGTGTTTGAGCACAGAGTTGCAAAATTTCTCATCTGCATAGAACTCATCGTGTCACATTATGTCACACTGCCGTTTTGATTCTCCGATGAACGTAACTGTGGCATTTGGTGCAGTGTTTTTCAACTCCAAACGCAAGCTTCGCTCCTCTGTCACGCTTTGCAACTCGAGAGTATAACATTTATGGCTCTCAACATAACTTTGTTGTCGTGTCAGAAAAAATTGGAGCAGTGTTAGAAGGCAATGTGGAATCACTAGTAAAATCCCTGAATTTTTCGTGCACATAGTGGCTCCCCTCTGACGGATTAGTGTGGAAAGTGCATGTTCTGCACAGTGTTTACCTGCCGCAAGCACTTCCAGACCGTTTTTCACAAAATAAAAAATATGTACAGCAAGCTATGTACTAATAGTCCTCTAGAATTATTTTGTGAAGGGAATGAGTGGAAGTTGAGTGTGCTATGTTCTGATTTGCAACGCCGGGCCAAAGATAGTAATATATTTTGTTCACCAGTTTACTGATTCGGAATTCTGCACCGAACTTTCAGCTGCGGAGTCTGAAATTATCTCAATGTGAGCAAGTCTCCCGGGCCTAGGTCGGTCTTCAGCAGTAAGTAGTACTTGGTCAGTACTAGGCATGAATTCCCAGATTCCCCTCATCGACGAGGAAAATCCTTTTTACTGCCCGAGCTTCCCAGCTGCAGCATATCTGGCTACCCTCCGGCAAGCTCGTCGATCGAATCCTTTTCTTTTTCAAGACATGTCCTTGCGCTCTTTTTTCTGGAAAATCGGTCTTTGCTCCGCAAAAGAAGACCAGAATTATACTAGCAATGCCGTCGTTCATAACACCCGAGATACACCTTCATGGCCGAGCAGCCCGGATGTCCAGTCACCAATCATTCTCGCGCGCAATCAAGTCTCAGATGATTTGCCAGACCTGCCGGTATTGCGGCGTGGGTTACTAGCTGGATTGGCGTGGAGGAGAGCTCCCAAATGCATTACAAAGCGTCGTCGGGAGTCTTCCGAACATGAAGACCCCAACTTTCTTGGAGGACCGTCGAAACGAGGTCGTTCTTCACAGTCCGTCCATACGAGCCCTGTCAACATTACTGAAATCGATATGCTGTCTTATACTTTGCATCGTCATGATCCACTCGCGGTTTCATGTCAAGGCATTCCAAGGACTCTTGCAGGTGTCACTCTTTTCCCTTCCAGGAAACGTCTACCTTCGCTCCTACTCCAAGTCCTCCCTATACATATACTGACTATATGCGTCTCAGCGTGGGTTTATGAATCTGAAACAGGAGATGAGACACCAATAGACCTTTCTTATCTGGTGAATCGCCTCGAAATGGTCCTCCCGGGCACGGGTGTGCACCAGACATTCCTAGGAGACCCTCTTGCCGTTCTGCACCTCACTCACCAGAAAATCACAAACGTTCTGGCAGACCGGGGTATTGATCGCAGGAATGTCTCTTACTGTCATGAATGCTGAATGGTCTTAGGACTCCTTACCGAAACCGTATTGACGCTCCTGCGTGGTGGTAATATCGACAGATTGGAGTTAGGTCCCACGATGTGCGAGGAAGATGGGCTTAATTTACATTCAAGCGATGTTTTGCGCGGTAAAGCTCTTGGCAACACATTCGTTACAGGCTTGACCTTGGCTTTGGACAGTGTTCAGCAGACCTGGTTACTACTCAACTCTCAAGGAGCTTGTCCTCGATGGCGCCCACTTGCAACGCGACTTTGACCTTGTTCACATTCAACAGCTTCCTAACTTAGAAAGACTGCACCTCGAGGGAGCTGATATCGGAAACGAAGCGTTGGCTAACAGTTTTCAAGTATATCCATGGTGACTGACGGTTCTCAGAGTATTCTTGCTGGTCGCTCTCAAAGAGAAGTTACATTATCTGAACCTTGCACACAATCCGAAGATCGACGACGACGCAATACCTGCTATTCTCCTGCTCGCCAAACTTGGATATCTTTCGATTCAGGCAACTGGAATTGATATGCCTGGTTTTCGTCGGCTCGCAGCGGTAATCCACACCGAGGATCGCATCATTGACATTGAAATCCCATTTAGATGCGAGAAATACATCGATAGTTGGGCGTTTTTTGTTCATTTAGCACAGCTTACCTGATTTGCAGACTTACACAAGCAATACCTCGTCGATCCAACGTTGCCTCTCATCACTGATCCCTCTGCATGTCCATTGTTATCAAATGCCGCGCTCATTCGCAATCTTGAAGCCCATTCTGACATCAACCCCTCGATCGTACCGACAGGAACGCGTCTAGAAATGATCGAGAGATTGAAGAAGCTCTTGGAACGAAGGCAGATGGACCTTATCGTGCGTAGTATGATTTGTGGGGAACCTGGCGAGGTCTGAGGTTGTCATGTAAAAGTTGTATAAAAGTGGAGAATCAATATTAATCCATCCGGTGGTGTTGCCGCGGAGGACTGCGCATCGATGTTAATGGAAATATGGAGACAGCACCCGCTTTTTCTGCGCTCCGTGGCATACACAGGACTCACATTATTAGTACCGATGTGAAGCAGTCGGCTCGAGGGCGCACATCAATCCAGCTAGTAGCTTTCAAATGATTGCATATTCCTTTCCCTCTTTCCATCATCAACTGCTCCCAAATCTTTGTTACCATGAGAAGCGCTGAACAAAGAAACACCACCATCACGTCGAAGCGGAATGCAAGAGACAAGGCGCTAGGTTTTGCTGGTCCTTATTTGATGAACGACCATGACGTCTATACCAAAGCAACGGGTCAGTTTGCATTCCGTTCAGGGATGCATGCCGTGTCGTGACTTCTGTAGCCAGCGAAATTGTGCAAAGGATAGCCAAAGGAGAATGGACCTCTTCTCAAGTTCTCGAGGCATATATTGCGCGATCTGCCATGGCTCAGGCCGAGGCGAACTGTCTTACAGAAGGGGAGTAGATTCACCATTTCTTTCCAGTACTTCCATTTTGATATCTTCCACAGTCCTATACGAGGACGCCCGCAAACGAGCAAAGGAGCTTGACGCAGAATTTGCGAGCACAAAGACGTTGCGGGGACCTTTCCATGGTGTTCCGGTCAGCGTCAAAGATCATTGTACGTCGTTCCATATGTGACTGATACATTTCTGAACCCTGCTATAGACCGGATCGAGGGATACGACGCGACTGTTGGGTTCACCGCATGGGCAAACAACCCAGGCAAAAAAGACGCTTGCGTACGTCCTTGTTCGAATACTCACACATTCTCTCCATCATTATTTGTAGCTCGTTAGCCAACTCAGGGCTGCCGGTGCCATCATCTTCGTGAAGACCAATGTACCGCAGACAATGTTCGCGTTCGAGTGCTCTAATCCTCTCTGGGGTCGCACGACAAACCCATGGAACGACAAGTATACATGTGGAGGCAGCTCTGGTGGAGGTTTGTTATGTGCTTGTGAATCTCCCGGTAAATGACAATGTCTGGTGCTAGAGGGAGCTTTACTTGCCATGGACGGATCCGCCATTGGCGTCGGTTCTGATATCGGAGGAAGCCTACGTATCCCAGCATCATATTGCGGCATATACTCGTTGAAGCCGACGGCTGAACGTGTCAGTTCTATTGGTACCCAAGGAAGGTCGTGTCCTCTATTCCTGCAACCGAGACGCTAACCGGCTTTCTCTCACAGCTACCCGGCCTGGTTTTGAAGCAGTCCGATCTTCTCATGGGCCATTAGCGCGGTCCGTCGCTAGCTGCATTACTTGGTTCATTTCTTGACTATTTTGCAGGTCTGTCCAGGACTGTGATTTGTTCAGCAGGACTATCTTTGGGCAAAAGGACTCTTCTCACCAGAATATTCCTATGCCGTACCAAGCCGTCGAGCTCCCTTCCAAGCTTCGCTTTGGTTATTACCTGTCTGGTACCGTGTTGTGTTTGTCGTCGTGATTTGCTGCTTATATGATGCCTATAGATAGCATGATAGAATCATCGCCTGTGTGCAAGCGAGCAGTACTGGAGACAGTCTCAGCACTCAGGAAGCAGGGACATGAATGTATCGAGTTTACATCTCCTCTGAGTGCGCCTTCTATCCCTGTCCTCATTCTCCGTCCTGACATTTTATCAAGATGCAAGTGCAATGGATGTGTTCCTGGGACTCGCATCATCAGACGGTTATAAGAAGATGCTGTCGCATCTTGATTCAGACCCTATGGCAAGTTTAAATTAAGGATATACCGTATATAGTTCACATAACCCGACTGGCAGGAGGACAGTTTGTTCCTGGTCACCTTGGGCCCCAGATTACCGACATTCGTTCGTAACCTGGCATGCTGGATTGCCAAGACGGTCTTGGGCGACTCCCTCTTCGCGCGTTTCTTCTCGTTGGCGCGAGAGAAATCCGTCTCGGAATTCACAGATTTGACTGACCAACGCAATAAGATTACCGCTGCATGGTATGAACAGGTAAGTGTGTCGACGTCCAGGGACTTTCCTTCTTTAATACCCCCAGGTATGGGACAAATACGGTTTCGACGGAATCATCACACCTGTACAGTCCCTTCCAGTGATACCTCACGGGTGAGCTTCAGACCCTTCCTTCTTGGTTGTGGAAGCTCATGATCTCTAGGGGTTCCACATACTTGGCCGCGCTCGCAGCCGCGACTATCATGTACAACGTTGTCGACTCTCCTGTCGGCACCATACCAGTGACACGAGTTAACCCAGATACCGACCAGCTATCAACAGATTTCGTGGCAGGCGCCTCGGGCCGATCGAAAGTGTTCGATAAACGCATGTACCTGGGCAAGAATCCCGTTTACGATCCTCAAGCGATGGAGGGTATGCCTGTTGGTATTCAGCTTGTGGGCAAGAAATGGGAGGATGAGAAGGTCCTCGCGATGATGCGTGTTGTCGACGAGGCGCTGGGACCTAGGGGATTCGGTCCAGGCAGTTGGAAATCGAGGAAGACACAGTGATTCCTGACTTGTGTCAATTCGCGATAGTGCAGCCAGTGCTTCCTGATCCATCGTCGTCCTCATACACACTTCTCCTATCATGGGGTTGATATTGTTGTTCCGCGGACTTGTCTGTTATAAATATGCATGTCGGATTGTATTTCATATGGAGCTCTGGAGACTTGTACGAATCGATTTTTGTTACCAATGACAGTGAGGAACAGAGAAGCCTCAGCACATGAAAATCGAGTCCAAATGTTGGATATAGATATATTGGAGCAATGATGGGGACTTGGGATACAGTTTGTGAGGCAAGACATAGGTGATTATTGATGCATGGACGATGGTGAATTGCAGGAATGTAAGTAGATGGGGTCGTGAGCACGTGAACACAAACATTGCAGTGAGATTCTATATCACATCATCGAAAAGAAATGGGAAAACAAGCAGAAAACAGGAAACGACGTCAAGGAATATCATTAATGCATGGGACAGTAGAGAAAAAAAAGCGCTCATTAAAACCAAGCCTAAAAAAGCAACTAGAAAGAAATGGAGAGTATGCGCAGAAGACTGTTGACGATCACCCACACATGCAGGAGTGCGAAATCTTCGGTCTGAGGGAGGCACTGGCGCGCTCACATCCTGCCCTTTCCTTTGGGGTCAGGAGGGTAGCTGGAGTCACTCTGCTGCGACGACGACGAGCCTTGAGACGACTGGTACTGTTCTTGGTGGTAGCCTTGAACACGTCTAGCACTAGGCAAGCCACCCTCATGGATGTACTCGATGCCTGTTCTGGGAGCAGGCTGTATGATAGACGTGTTGCGATCTTGGGTCACAAAAGCATGTTGTGGACGGGTGGACGTCCCTGGAACAGAGCCGAACGTCGCAGGAGATGATGCCGCAAATGCTGTGGATGAAGACGTAGAGGTCAGGGGCACTCTGGCTGCTGGTATCTGACTGAACCCTGGGCGTCCAAAACCTCCCTGCCCAAATGATGGGTGACCAAATCTCGGCGATGGTTCTAAACTTCCATGAGGCGGTAACTGGTTCTGTAGATACCTGGGTGAGTGCTGAGGACCAGGGACAGGATATGGACTAGTGATAGCGGGCCTGCGCGATGCAGATCGGGTTCGACCTTCACCAACAATGTGGCTTCCATGTCTTAACTCAGGATCGATGTAGGAGTCGTCGGATGCTGCGGGACTAGGATGGTTTGAAGGATGATTCGACCCTGCTGGCACGCCAGTCAGAGGTGCAGTTGTCCCCTGCATTTCACCTTCCGACGAAGAATCGTCATCGTCGCCCTGTTCAAGCGCCGCTGCTCGAGCAGACTTGCTGCGGCGCTTACGGGGGCGCTTGTAACCCTCGCCACCTGAGCAATCGAGTTGCCAATAGCTTCCTTTTCCCGGCTCCGTGATGGCACGAGGCACGTTTTTGAAGACTTTGTTCAAAGAAAGGTTATGGCGTATCGAGTTCTGTGCATAGCTATGAGGCGCAATGGGTGACGCATCGGAACCAAAACCCACCTTCCAAGCCTTCTCGTTTCGTCGAACCTTAAACCATTGGAAGCGATCTTCGAGCGCTGCGTAGATCTCTTGCAACGTGAGCTGCTTGTTCGGGCTTCCGTAAATTGCCAGCTTAATCAGTATAGGATATGGCTGGTTTGGCTTCTCCCCTTCAGGAGGATCTGGAAGCGCCGACAAGTTGACTTCCTTGTACGGTGGGATGCGCAGTGTCTCACGGAGGTAAGGTCCAGCGTCTTCGAAAAGAAGGTGCCTAGATCTCTCATCGGTGGCGGGGGCGGCGGGGAACGTCGAGAGCGAGCCATGAGAACTAGAGGGCGATACCGAAGACTGTTCGATGTGTGTCTGAGATGAGTGAGCGGGCAGGGGGACGTCATGATTCATGTGTTCAAAGAACTCGGGAGCAAGAATGGTGGACTGATATGAAGAGCGTGCAGGAGATCTATAATGGATGTTGGTGGCACTGGCGGGCGGGTATTCGACATGCTCAAGGCCCAGCCGATGAAGGCCATGATAAGCTGGATAATGCGAGTGTGGCTGCTGTAGATGCTGCTGCAGGTGCTGTTGTTCATTAGAAGGTGTCTGGCGAGAGAGAGGTTGATTATATTGCTGATAGTGAGAATGCGATGTGTACGATTGGTCTTGATCGGAAGACGAGGAGCTGCTCCAGCTACTTTCCACGCTAAGATGAGACTCTGCGGGACTTGGGTACTGCAGTGGGAAGAATAAAAAATTAAGAAGACGTGTAAATGAGCGCTTGAAGTACTCACAGATGGGATGCCGTGAGTTCTTGTCGCGTGAGTTGGATATGTTTGTGGCAGAGACTGGTCATTCCGAGGAGGGACATAGGGAGTGTCATTAAAATGGTCCGAAGCCAGAACTCCAGAATCATGAGCTCTGCTTCGAGAGGCATGGCTAAAATGGGTGGCTCCGACCTGGTTGCCGGTGCGGGCAGTGCCAGAGTCGGACTCCCCGTCCGAGAAATTATGTGAACGCGGGATGGTGACTGAATTGTTGATTGTGAGACCGCCAAGGGGAGGTAGACCGCCGACCAAACCCCAGGTGTTGAAATGCGATCCGCCAGGCATAGCAACTGTGCAGAAGACATTGTAAAAAAATAGCGAAGGACCCACCAAACCAAACAATTTGACAACAACGGAACGTGAATGGTCGAGTAATAATGCGACGCGACGCGGAGATCACGTGACCAGTGAGAGGTTCGTAAAACAAATAGTCAGTAACGGCGTTTTCCGAGATGTAAATCAGGTTTTTACCTGCCAAGGACAATCACAAGTTATTTAGAAGATTAAGCGTTCAAAGATGAAAGAGATGAAGGGTTTGTATCGTTTGCAAGGCCTTGTGGGCTTTTTTTTGCTGCAAATACCCACTAGGCGGGCCCGCCTTTTAAGCTCGACGGCAAGGTGTGACATGTTTCACCTTCTCACCCCGAAAATTACCATAGGAAGTAAAAAAACTCGCTTGCTGTAAAGTGGTTGAAAGCAATCGAGCTCTCGGATTGCCTCTGGATAAGGTCTGCCGTGCGAAATGAGTACGTCAGCTCCCTTTGACTGAGGACGCCTGTGCATGGGAACTCTGCTACTTGCCTTGTAAAGAAATTCGTGATGGCAGTGTTGACCGTAAGTCCATATTGACCTTATACAGTAATTTTTCCTGGATTGCGTCGGAGGCAGGTTCTCTATTTCCCTTTTCCAGCATCTCTCACTTGAAACACCATGCTAGCTCAACGTGTTTCAACAACGTGCATCCAGGGAACACCTCGCAAGTCTTCCCGACATCGATGTGGCCTTGCAACTTGCAACTTCGGAGTGTGGGCTCTTTGAAGCGTAGCGACGCATACGAGTGGGCGTGAACTGGAACCGCGAGCTTGAGGAAGCGGGATCCTCATGCTAGAAATGGCAGGTGTAGTATTGACGACTGCCGGGCGCCGAAGGCAGGTCCTGCATTCCGCATCAACATTTGCCATCATCCCAGGCGTCCTTCCCAACAGCTTTACGAATACTGTCCAAAGATGACACACCTCTTTGGTGATTCGAGCCGCATCACCCTCTTCAACGAATTCCACAAATCAAAGCAGACACTTCCAGTTTAACCTGACTCGGACGTTCACCATCACGTTCACCATCACTTGACAAGACTGATGTTCCGGGTGTTGCAATGGATCCACGGGCGAAGGCCTCACTTCGCACAAGGTTTTGAGAGCAGAAGTGCATCCCTCGTCTCTTTAAAGCTTCACCTGTCGTGTCCACTGCGGTGATAAATTGGCCAGCAATTGATGGAACTTGTCAGTGTTTTATCTATAAATACCTGTCTGTAGGTCCAGGCAAACCTCTTTCTGCGACGTCTGGCGCTAAGCATTATTGTGCAGTACGCCAGGGATCCTTGGGCATACAATACATTTTCAAAACACATCCATCATAGTCTTTGGGATCCACTCTCCCACATCTGCGATAACATGAACCAGGGCCTCCGCGAGGAAGTGGAATAGGTTCCGCTCTGTTTTGCTCGTCGTAACTTGCACTTCTGCTCTGGTGTATGAGGTCGGTCTTCCTGAATAATTGCGTCGATGATAACAGACAACCATTGGCCAAGACGTTAGAATTCAAGAAGATCACCTTCAGTTGCTGGTTTCTGCTTGTTCTCTGAGTTCGATGTGTATATCCGCTCATGTGCATAGACCTCGCTAATTGTACAACAACAAGGGATCTTCTCCTATCCTTTGGACGGATGCTGATCTATGATCGCAAGAAGCCATTCGTGTTCGGCTCCTTATTTCAAGTCGCACTTTCCCTTGGTAGAAGCTTTGCTTATTGCAGATGTTGTATTAATTTTCCAGCAATTGCGGACGGGCCAGCCAGAACTCATCGCCAATGATATCGCAGTGTAGTATCTCTACTGTAGTTTCCAGTTTATTTTTCTTCTTCGCCTTGGAACGTTTTTGACGCGGAAGGCCGAACGTTGGCGTCTCGTCATCTTCGTTCGTAGATTGTGAATGCGGGGGTATGTTTGTCAGTGGATCAGACGCTCCCGAGCACTCGGGGCTCTCGTCACGTTCTTGCTTAGCCCCTAAGCAAGCCAAAAGCATTGGGGGTTCTATATATTCACCCTTATCCGATGTCTCAGGGGATACCTACACGTTAACGTGAGCGGGACTTGATGAAGTACGTTCCAACGGCACGCACGATTTCTCGAACTATAACGCTGCCTTTCTTGAACCTCTGTGATATTTCATTATAGTTGATACCGAACCGGGAAAAAAGCATCTCGTGTTTAGTCGCGGAAACGGTGCCCTGAAAATTTGTCAACAATGAATCGCAGATACGGGGGGAGGAATTACTCTAAGCGTGGCATGGGCCTCCGTAGTAGTCTGACCTCCCTTCAGTACGAGAGCCCAAAATGTGGTATTGTATAAATTGTTTATGTGGGCTTTACGCTGACAAGCAGCTGTGCTCAGTCTCGGCAAAACGATCATTTAAGATAGACCCACTGTCAGCTTGTCGCCATGAAAAGTAGTCTCGAATTGCACGCTCCGTCGGATATACGACGATGCGACCGTCGAATGACGGTGGATATCGTAGCGGCGTGTCTGGGAAATACTGCGACCAGTTAAGCACATAGCACGATGTGAAGTAAGACGTCAAGGTGGTGAGTATTTTCGAGTGTCGCCGGTTATAAAGGTTCGTCGACTTTCGGAAGAGGAAGCTAATATGAGTCATAAATCTGGTCGTAACTGATAGAAAAGGTTATAGTTGCCTGAATTCGTCAGATTCGCCAAATGCGAGCATGATGTCTTTGAACTCTATCATCGCGCTCTTTGCCGCGTGATCCATGAGTTGGAGCGCACGCTCGTCGTTGGGCTTGGCAAAGCCATGCTCGTCCGAGAACCTGTAAAGTGCAATGTCAGTAGGCTTTGTCCCCCTGGATCAGCTTCCGATGCTTGCTTACCGGTGGAAAGAGTGGCCATCGAGACGACAGACCAGATAAGTGTCCGGTAGCAGTGGATCAGGGAGCTCGAAGTTGCGCACGTATGCAAACTTTGTGCCCGCCATCAGTGCTTGATCTACTAGTGGTAGCAAGTTGTAGATCTACGCTGGGACCAAATTCAAAAAGAGAGATTCGCTCAGACTCTGTCCAAATATGGTAATCTTTGACATATAAAGTGTTATGCAGCACCTTTTTCGAATCTTTGATCCATACCACTTTGCATATCAGATAGTCCTGCAGATTGAAGCTCAGGCCTGTTTGAACTGCTGTGTGGTATGACATTCGTTTCATCCCAGAACGCCAGAAACCCTGGTAGGCCCCTACAAAGCATACCTTTGTTTGACGATGACTCTTTGTCGGACATCAATGCATCACCGCCAGCCTGGCTCACTCCCCCGACGTCAACTTCTCGCAATGATGGACCTGCATCATTTACCCTTCCACGCGCTCGCATGTTTTATTCTCGCTGTCCCATCGCTTAGTTATCACGACATCTGGCCTGATGAGTCATTGCATCGTGCCGCTTCAAGTTGTAGGTTCCTCTCGCCAGTACTGCATTGTTCTTGTAATTATTCGATCATGCATCACAATCACATTCATGCTATGCCATGGATACGCCTCTGCCCCGAGCAGATATCGTCAACTGGGATATGCTAGAGGTGATCACGATCGTCGAGTCGAGTCACGATTTAATTGATAGTTACTATATGTGTGATTGTGGGAACATACGCAGGAGACTTGCTCGTCACGGTAGTCACTCTCGAGCCTATCACCACACTGCTTTAAGCACTGGTTCTATTCACATCAGCTCCGAACAGCACACACACACGTTGCATCGAACCTACATATACATACAACTTACCTCAAGCTTGTTATTGTTTGATCCTATACCGCGATGAGCAGTCCAGGAGTACCTACTACCCCAAACTCTCCTTACTCCTCATACTTCAGGCGCCGTACCATCGGTCGTGCTTCCTCTCCCCCAACTTGGGCTTGCTATGAACAAATTCCATCTGACGATGATGATGAAGACTACAATGACAGTCCTTCCGAAGATGAGTCCTGCTCAGAAGACGGAGAAGACTACAGGCATCACGACCGTGATTCTGACGGTGATCTTGCCGTAAATACTGAGAGGCAGGATGATACGCAGAACATGGAGATCGATCGAGGTGATCAAGGAGTTGACGATGAGAAGAATGCCACCAAGTTTAAGACAGATATGAAGGGCAAGCAAAAAGCACTTGACCCTGAGCCAGAGCCAACAAAGAAGCATTATCGCAAGCGAGAGCGCCGGCCGACCTATACGCTTCGGCCAATCTTGACCATTCAGAAGAGCCAAGGTTTTGTATGGAACCAGGTTTGCATCCTTATCCAAGTTTCCGAGCCCCGGTTGACAGGTTTTCTAAATGTAGGATCTATTCGTTCCCCCTTACATTAAAGATAGATGTGGGTTTCTCATTCAGTGTTCATTTATGCTTTTGGGAGAGTAGGCTTATTGTTTCCATGATTTACCTTATAGATGTGGCATCTACTTCACCACCAAGCTCGAAAGGGTTTTCCAGCTCTTGGACATCAAATACATCTTCGATGACTGATTACAGTGAGGTGGAAGTGGTAGAGATTCGGGTCAGAGACGGTGAACTCTATGATATCATTCCTTGATCAACATCCTATCCATTGTGTTCCTCCCCGACAAATCAGCGACGTCCTCACTCTGGAAATATCGGGTACTCGCATTTCTTTGTATCTTGCATATCACGAACTTGTTTTCCCATGTCGTTCCATTACTACACCATTCCCCTTACTCTCACCGCGTACTAAACTTCGTGTCCTTGTTTTAATAACGACTACTAGACTCCTATATATACAATGGTTCCTCTCCTTCGCATTCCACGGGCGATTTCAGTCACCACCGACCATCGCCATAAGCGCATCGTCCACTTCTTTCATACGTGCTGCCTCTTTTTCTCTCTCCATTGCTTGCTCACGAACAATATCGTTTTCACGAGCAACTAGATATGTTGGTTTCATATATGGTTTGTAGTCAAGATGTCGCTTCACGTAGAAACACATGTAAGCATTTGAGGCTAGGCAGTCGCTGAGCGTCGACGGGGTTACTCTGTTAACGCTGAAATAAGATCGCGGGGTACAGAGAGCAATGAGCTACATACTTCTCGTCGTCAAAACGGTACCACTTGCACGTCATCAATGAAGATGCAATAAAACTACACCATGTCCACTCACCTCATCTTGAAAACGAGCGAAGTTCGTGTAGTGTCCGTTATCCATCTGCCCTTCATGGTTAATAACCGCAAAAAGATCATATTCATACATTGCGTCCGGTCCGGGGTAGCTATTCACGGACTTGGTCAGGAAACACTCACTGTTCTTTGAGAAAAAAATCGCTCACCCAGCTTCACCGTCCTTTCCGGTCGCGTTCATAGCAAGAGTCGTATAAGGCGCCATATTAATAGAGACTGGAATTCGTATCGGAGCGTCGATCTTTTGTGGCGCAGCTTTCCCGGACGTTTTATGCTCGAATCGCTTGAATCAATGTCAGCGTCAATTACCTAGATAATACAGTGCATGAAGGAACCTTGAATTGAAAACTAAGAACTGGCGGTAATGTCCGTATGCTGAGGCGTTTCACGGCCTCGTGAGAGGCTTTCGTGCATTTGCTACAACTGTACTCTCTTGCTCCAAGTTTCTCTGGTTTAGTATACCTTTCGAAGCGTCAAAATCTATCCAACCAATAATGGACCTTCTCACCTGCGCAAACAGCTGGCAAGCGTGTTGTCAGTAGCCGCTTCCCCAGACTTTGATCTCAACTCCAGGCTGATATCAAGCATCGGATCGATTGTGCTCGTCACGGTTCCACATTTCTCACATGTGACATCGCTTTGGAATTGACCGGCGAAAGTCTGATGAATGATGCAGTTGCACGAGATATTCGTGGAGCCGCGGCATGTTCCGTGAATTTGGTTCAGTGCGGTGATGAAAAACTCGTGTGCATCTTGTTGGGCATAGCCTGACATCTCGGCAGAAACTTTCCATGTTGTGGCGAGGAAGGATGTGGGCCCAAATGGGGTATTGGTTGGGGAATAAATCTTCAACTTTCTTTAGCAAAAAGAGTTTGACAGGAGCAATGCCGACTTTTTGGTGACTAACCTCCGTGAACAGGTTGTCCATTTCGCAACAGGTGCAGTCTGAGTGCTTGCACAGCCTGCTATTATGCCTATCGCTGAGAAAATAATTCCGTAGTAATGGGTTATGGATGAACGACTGAAGTATGACGTTCAGAAAGCATGTCTGCCCTAGATTGAGCAGCCCACGACGACCTATTTTGTGTGAGCAAATTAATCTGACTTGTAATGGAAAAGTGGACCTTGGCAAGGAACTGTGGGGATATACTTCAAGGCGGTAGACTCGTCGCCCGTCGGAATCCATGGTTGATATGGCTCTCGGCCTCTCTTCGCCACTAGACGTAGATCAAAATCTGCTGGCCTGCAGGGTGTTCAAACTACCTTGAAATTTTGTTCTTTGCTCTTCGACCGATACGACAGTAGAGAGATACAATTCGTCAATGGTATCATCAAATACAAAGTCCTCGCACTCTGAACAGAAGACTGATCCAGACTTTGCATCGGTGCCTGAATTGTGCAAATTTGGAAAAAATCAGCAGATGAAAACTGTGGTGGCGAAAACACGGACAAAACGTATGCCCCGTCTCTTTCAGGTGGTTTGTAATGTGACCATCTGACCAGCATCCTGCAAATGAGCAGTGCAGACAGACGAACGGTCGGGAGAGTGTTTGGTTGCATGTGTCACAGGTCGGTGAAGATACCTGCAAAACAGGGGGTCAAATATATCATTTCACAAGGTATATCTACATAAATAGCCAACGCACCTTCCTTCGCTTTGCTGGGTGCAGGGAATCATGTGTTCTACGAGCGTACCAGGCTACGACTGTTTTAAATTTGTCTATGATACCTGCTTTCGCGGATGGATCGGCGAAGACGGAAGTGATATGTGAGCACCTCTCTATATCATTCTCGGAGGCGTCGGAAGAGACAGATGGTTCGATTCCTGGATGTGCCTCGGTGGATTCCTCGCCGAAAAGGGCTGTGTCTGGAGATGCAGACATGCCTGAAACAAGTAAACAAACAGGATGCCACAAGACTTTTGGGCGCTGGCAAATATGGCGCGTTTCAATGCAGCTGGCGCTGGAGTGTCTGGGAGTTCATGCGAGGGCCGTGGTGGTGAACAGACAAGGAGATTTTAAAAGCTGGAGAACCTTGCAGCTGGCAAGTGGAGGCTCGCGTCGGAAGCGGTGGACTCAACCACAATTGACTTCTAAAAATAGACAACCACCTTCTTTCTTCGGACAAGTCGATACTACTAGGATACATATACTATGTTCCAAAAATTAATTCATTGGATTATTGGAAAACCACAACCTACTCACCAGCTGGGCAACTCTCAGTCATGTATATTCTGTGGTGCTTATTCTACAAACCGCAGTGACTTTGACATTGTGTGGGAGGTGCGTATTCATATGTTGTCAGGACAATACTGTTATCGAGAACCCAGTCTTGACTCCCGTGCATCCAGGATCAAGAATTTGTTGCCTTTCGGGACATTCGTCCATCGGCACAACAACACATTCAACTCATCCCAAAGACCCACATTGGTGAGCTTCACGAAGCTGTCTACTTCGCTGACTCGGAGCGGCTCATGTCATGTTCAGAAAGTATCAGGAAACTTTCTCAGAAGGATGTGAAAATGCGTGAGCGTTTCCGTACCTGCTGCATCAGCTAAATATCTCATCTGGATTCAAGTCCGGAGAATGGAGGAAATAGGACATTCCATTCTTGACACGTTCAATGTACCGGTTTCCAAGCGGAAGTAAGTCAATCGCTCCTTGGACCACACCCCAACCGTGACATCGTTTTAAGGATGGGCTTCCACATACCGCCATTCAACTCGGTACTTCACCTGCACCTACATGTACAATTATTGCCATACATTTCGCCCATATATCGGCTGAAGTATCCGGTTGTCCGTGGCTTTGGCGGCTATGAAAAGGGATTCAGTTGGTTTGCTGAGATCGGTCAAGTAATACGGATTTTGGAGAAAGGCCATCGTGTCACCGTTGCACCATGCTAAGTGAAGCGATGGCTGAATGAAGACGTCGACCGTCGCTGTCGTGACATGTATCTTTGTCGCAAACCACTCAAATTCATGTCGTACATTAAACAGGACCAATCAATCCGGGTGGGGTTCTTAACTGTGCTTCATGGTCGATTCAGTCTACAGCTGCCAGATCATGTTCTGGAACTTGAATGCAACCGAGCATGGAGCAACAGGATATAACGTACCGGATGCAAGCACTGATGACTTGGCAATGAGGACGAGCAGGTCGTCTGAACCCTGTATACAGGGCGTAAGCCCATTTGTCTATCTGCGCCATACAGCGGGGTTATTCTTGCTGGCCATTGCATGGAACACTAATCGGAAGTGCCACCCTTCGATGCTCCAAATCTTACGAGTGAGTCTTATCTCTGAGGAAGCTGCGGCTGATTAAATATACAGTCACCATTGTACATCCCCGATGGGTTGATGTCCACTGAGTGACCCTTCGATTACGTCCTTTGAATCAGACAGTATAAGTTACCCGTGAGCCGCTGTACGTCCACATGATCGATGGTTGACAAATTATTTACGTCTGTGTAGTGCCGTCGTCCTGGATCCAGAAATGTGCAGATTACTTGCATCTATCCTACATCGCACGCAAGATACGAATGGTTGTGAATTGATGCCGCACCAAGAATATTGAGCGGTTTGACTATGCACCACAAATATCTATTGCATGCGCTGTCTACAGGGGCCCAAAAGAAGACAAGTACTTTTGTGAAATTATAAGCTGCTCATTGAATATCGAATATCTATGATACATATCATACATACTTATAATCAAGGTGACACTGTCCAATTTCTGCGGCGTCCCCATCAGTCGGCGCTCGGTCCGTGGGTACTCTGTGGGGAGCGAGGTAGTTTTTAAACGTGAGGTTCGAACTTTCTTCCTTCTCCAGCTGGCCCTCAGTTGCTCTGCAAATTGTCGAGCCTGCGTTGGGATTGGGCACTATTGCCGGGAATTGCCGCATGCACTCAAAATGCTTATTAGCCTGCCCTAAACCAATCAGTTGAAAATTCGGAATCGACGGTCAACCACTGCCTAATTATTATGAATTTTTTTTCACCTTTGTCGACCTCATCAAACACCTTTCGACCCACTCACGGTGTAGTCATTGCGGGATGTGGTTAGACTGATGCGCAGGTTAGTGATCATCAACTGTGTTAAAACTTCCTTCTTTCGCGATGATATTTTCCATTTCATGGCGAGTGTCATGAGACACTATGTGTCCTTCTTGTCATAGTTACCCTGACCATTATCAGCAGTGCTTCATCTGTACCTATTACTCAATCATTTCGTAGGGCTTTCGTTTTCCGTGATAATGAAGTCGCATCAAGGCATTCGTTCCGAGCTGGGCGCTAGGTAAGTTGTGGATCTTTTTTGGTGCCGCGTATTGGTTTGTCTTTGCACGATGAAACATTTCATTCAAACTAGAGTATCTGAGCGCCTTCTATAGGCTCGATGCTTTTAATTTTCTGTCAATCCACTGATCCATTACTCTTTTGTGTTGTTTCTTTGAACTCTATCTTACCCTCACTCTCTAGGACCAAGAGCGTATCTCCATCAAGCCGAATTCGATTCTAAGGTAAGCACTACTGTTTGTATCATGTCTCAGGGATGTCAAAAAGGAATTACCGCCTGATACCCCACTGGGTTATTGATGTAAATTCCCGGCTGTTTTTTACGTTCTGAGTCTCAATGGTCTCTCCTTTAATGATTTCGTATCTGATGCAACTTTGTTTCAGGCTTGTCTGCTGACGACGGTCCAGCCATTCACATGCTCTGATTGCGTGCTTCGCGATGTCATGATGGTGAGCCTTATCTGACCGATTACTTTAGATATGATGTATTATCACGACGGTCTTCGTATTATCACTGCCGAAAGGGCCCGCCACAGCTCAATTCTTTCGGGCACCCCCTCCTGATATCCTTCTTATCATTGATGTTATAACTGACTCAATGCTGATTATGTCTTTGTTACTAGCCGATGCTCCAGACTACCGACGTGAGCTCCCATCCTTTCTTCTATTTCTCAGTAGTAGCTTGCGGATGAGAACCATATTACAATTATCAACTAGAAGCTGTTGCTTAGCTGCGGCATTGATTATACACTTCTTTCTGATTTATGTTTATCGTGTTACCCCTTCTTTGATATGTAATCTAAAATTCAGTTGTTGCAGGTTCAATCCAGATCCGGTGACAGGGGTTTAAGCTTGTGACCATTGAAGTAATGTTGTCATCTTTGAATGCAAACTGTTTGTGCGCGATGGAGTTTTAAAAATTTCGGACCCATTCCACAAGGGAAATTGGGAACACCGTCTTGATTATGCAGATCTCCCAGCGGATACAGGTTGTTGTCTTCTTTTTCTTTTTTCACTGGCCGATTGAGTAGCCGGCGAATATATAAGTGGGGTCGTCAGCCAGTTTTTTTTTCACCTTACTGTCACTCGTCGAGGATGTCTTCTTCTGCAGGACCTTCAGATTCTGACATCGTTGTCAATGAGCGTACCGCTCTTCTCGACGCAGGGCAGCAAGGCCAGAAAAAGGCCACCCCTTTGCCAAAGCTTCAGATTGGAATTTTGTTGCTGGCACTGCTGGTCGAGCCAGTTGCTTCTCAATCTATCTATCCCTACATCAATCAGGTTAGTGTCGTTTTACACGTCAAAACCACACTTTTCAAATGTTACACATAGCTTGTCAGTGAGTTGGACATCATTGGCGGCGATGAGCGGAAAGTTGGTGGGTAACAACCTTTTGATACACGTAACAAGTATTGATATACTTTTTTGATCATATAGGGTATTATGCGGGGCTGATTGTAAGTTCCGCCTGTCGTAGCGTCTCCGCGTTACAACTTTACCAAATCCATGATAGGAGTCACTCTTTTTCGCCACCCAGGCACTTACCATCTTGCAATGGAGCCGTACATCGGACCGTATTGGACGTAAACCTGTTCTCTTGTTAGGAATATTTGGGCTCTCCCTGTCAATGCTTTGTTTTGGGTTATCCAGGACCCTGTCAGGGCTGATTCTAAGGTGAGGAACAATTTTTGCAGTAAATTTTACCTTCTGAATGATTATAGTCGTTGCATCACTGGCGCCTTGAATGGCAACATTGGAGTGATGAAGAGCATGATGGGCGAACTCACTGACTCCACCAACATGGCGCAAGGCTTCTCCCTGATGCCGATTGCGTGGTCCTTGGGTGTCACTCTTGGGTATGTACCTTTCCTCGTATTCTGTATAAAGTGACGTACTTTTTGAAAGTCCCATGATCGGCGGAGCTCTAGAGCACCCTCAACAACATTTTCCTAATATATTCCCTGGTGTATTCTGGTCACAGTTCCCATACTTCCTACCTAGCGCTGTTGCTGCAGCATTCGCGGTCACATGTTTCCTGATGATTCTATTCTTCTTAAAAGAGGTGCAGAGAGTCCTTCACTAGCGAAATCTTGACTGAAGACTTTTCAGACTCTGCCCAGACAACGGACGCAAGAGAAATCCATGTCTGCTCTCGATGGCGAGGCCCTTACCGTTCCCGAAAATGTCGTGGAGGACTCACCTGTGCCAATCCGGTCGCTCTTTGTGCCATCCGTACTAATCCCTATCGCCAACTATGCTTGCATCGCCACTCTCGAAATTACTATGTATGCACTTCAGCCTCTTTTTTATTCGACACCGATCGAACTGGGGGGGCTCGGATTTGATCCCGTCACTATCGGCCTGTGGATGGGAGCGTTCGGCGTTGTCAACGGTGTCTTGCAGACGATGATTTTTGCACCATTGGTTAACAAATTTGGTTCCAAGACCGTTTTCAGGTTTTGCGAAATAAGTTTTATTCCCATCTTCGCCCTATTCCCGATCACCAACATCGTTGCGCGGCAATACGGAATCAACTGGCTTGTCTGGTTTTTACTCACTTGTTCGTTGCTTCTGGGTGTTTTTATGGATATGTCGTTCGGTGCGCTTGTTTCTGCGTGGTCATTCCTCTATTGTATCTAATTTGATTTGCAGGTTGTATACTGATGTTCATTACCGCAGCAGCTCCAAATAAGCGATCCTTAGGAGCTACCAATGGTCTTGCGCAGATGACAGCATCCATCGCTCGGGCGATTGGCCCCGCCGCGTCCACATCCATGTTTGCATACTCTATCCAACACAAGCTCATGGGCGGTTATGCCGTGTATGCCGTTCTCGTTACCATAAGCATCTTTGCTATGGGGATTGCTGTCAAACTCCCGGGAAGTCCTGAAAAGAAGAAGTGATTTACGACAAGTAACGATTCATTAACGTCACATCATGATTTCAAGGTTTACTTTGCATTGCTCCTGTCCACAAAATTAGATAACGAAGTACGATACTTTTGTTCGCATATGTACCCAGAAGAAACACATTCTTGCACAACCTGTAAATAGCATATGTACTTATCTCCTCGGGCTATTCAGAGTGTTATTTTGAGTCCATGTCAAGCAGTTCGATTTGAGTGAATCGCTTCAGCTCTTCATAGAGGCGCAGCATAGTGGGACAGTCGGTTATTTGCCCCTGGACCAATGGCGCTTGAAGTTCGCCATTGCTAGTTATGGCATCTAGCCAATCAACCACCGTGATCAGGTGATCCCGTTGGAAAGCCCGTAACGTCAGTCTTGTGATAGTTCTCCAACTTCCTCCCGTCATGCCCCAAGTTGGCAGATTGAAAATCCCGACGTCGGCGCCAGAAATGGTCAGCTGGTCTACTCCTGGGAACGCCTGGATGAACGCGGCAGCCGAAGTAATATTGGCGGCATTGTTTAGCACGAGACGTTCAACTAGAGGGAATCTAGGTGTAGGTTGTTCACATCCCTTTTTGAGAAGTAGATCAGAGATGTCCTGGCCTCGAGTAAAGCTATCTGGGTAGACAAGCTCAAAGTGCCGTAGATCTGGTGCAATGATCATTGCCATGAGGTTCCGCAGGTAGCGAGGTCGGACAGTGTTAGGATGAAGAATCAAGGTTTGTAAATGAGGCAACGTGATGTTGCCCTCGTTCTCGAGGCCTGTGGCCGATTTGACACAAACAAGTTCTCCATAGAGAGAAAGGGAAACCAAATTGGGCATCCGCAAAAGCAATGCATGGAAGCCTTGGAATTCCGTTGTCGTTTTTAGTGCCCTCGCGTCTCCCTCGTGGAGCCGAAGCGTAAGATGGGTTACACCAATGAAGCAGTCGAAATCGTGATTGTGTAAACATGGGGAGCGCGCTGTAAGAACAATGTTTTCGACATCAATGGACCGGAGGTTGGGTGCCGATTTTCCCATGAGGAGAGTGGTAGGACATATCTGCCCGGGCTGTTGGGCTTTGAAGGCAACTTGCTGAAGTGCATTCAAAGGCCCCACGGTACGCAGAATAAAGGAAAGACTCGTGAGAATGGCGTCGCAAGACGCGCCAATTTTTATGCGACGCCAACGAGACGCCGATGGGAGGACTGCGGCTAGGGTATGCTCGAAGTGATGAGGCCTGGTGAAAGAATCTCGATAATCCCACCATCCCCAAACTTCCACATCAAGAGGAAGAGCAGCGGATCGCAAGAGGTGTAGCTGCACGTCACGCTCGTTTGTGTCAGGGGTTATACAGACCCGTGTCCATAGCCGGGGTGTATGTAGAGCTATCCTTCGCCAGCGATGCGACACACACGATATCGCACTTTCAACCCTTGTCCATGAGTGCACATCATGGCTCAAAACTGCTTGCTCAAAAATTGCAAGCAAAGTTTCATCGGGCAGGCGAGCAGCTGGGGAAATACGCCTTGCGCATTCGCTCGCTCGAACACGTATCGTGGACAGCGTATTACGAACGGAAGCCAAAGCATCCGAGAGAGCCCTGATTTGCGATACAAGTTCTATCTCCTTCCTTTCAAGATGCGCTGCCTCTGATTGCAGCACTTGAAAAAGTTCTTTGTCGGCACCGAGTTGGTAGTTTCTCTGTGAAGGCCTTGATACGGTAAAAGAGCGCGACAGGTCGTTGTCGGGCATACTGACTGAGACCAATGCCCTTTGAGTACCAAGAGCAACCACAGCAAGTACGATGATCGAGGGAGCTCACCTTTTGTTCGACTGAATCGTCCACCTCATTGCCATCATTAGAACCTTTTATCCCAGCCTGCCCGGCAAATAAAAAGTACGCGAGTGTGTCTTCGCGTGTCACTGAAAGTCTACATACACGGGCCTAACTCGCGGCTTTCATTCTTATTTTTGCGGTGGAACTCGTGTTGACATGCTGGGTCTTTCCGATGTAATAAATGATACGATCACCTTGACTAGACTCGCATTCGCAGTCCCTCGGCAGGTGGTTGGCGAAAACTTTCTATGAAAAACACGAGTTTTCAGTCTATTGCACAATCTCACGATGGACATGATTACCTAGAGTGTCAAATTTGGCATGTCAAGGAGTCGATGAACACAAATCAATAACTGAACATGGGGGGATGATTGTTAAACACATTCAATGCTCAAATCTTGCACTCTCGGGCCTGGAAGGGAGTCACAGCTTTTGAATATTGAGCTGCTCAAACATTATTAAATTCAAGACATAGGGTCACGACTTGTGGAACAAGCTGCAAATAGATGTATTCGATGATTGATGTCACTGTAAAGACAAGGCATATGCATACCTTCGACTAATTATTGGATGCGTGCAACGAGTGATCTACCCCGACGTGGAGAGGCCAACGCCGCACAGCCGTACTTCCGTGCAGCTCGCAAGCTTCGACGATTGTGTAAGAAATTCAGGGTTGTCGATACCACGGATGGGCCCTTCTAATGTTATTATTGGCAATCGATGGCCCTGCCTAGCCGCACTGAGAAGCCACTCGTACATCTGTAGTAATGTGTTGTGAAGTGGAGAAACGACAGTGAGATGCTGAATGTGTGAGGAGGTCCACGGGCTGTGCGTGTTACTTGAAGTTTGCTTCTCAAAAAGGCAGCCAGCATCCGGACTACCGAGTGTAATGCGAGCCGCGACCGGAAACGCATTCATAAATGCCGCAACAGTGTCCGCATGAACAGCATTATGAAGACGCACAGTTTCCACACAAGGAAATCTGGCTAATGGAAAAGGGTCAAATAGAAGATCAGATACATCTTGTCCAGGTGGAGCGTTGTCAGGATAAACAAGCTCGAACTGACGGAGAGTGGGTGCTTTGATCACCGAGATAAAGTGGCGCAAATCGCGAGGATGCTGCGTGCCCGGACGGAGGACCAGGGTGCGGAGACGAGGAATCTCCAAGGGAAGAACGTCTTCTTCATCGACTCTCTCCTGACCAAAGTTTATGGGTTGTCCATAGATCTCGAGGGTGCTTAACATTGGGGCTGAACCTATCAACGCTCTGAATGCAGAGGGGTCGGTTGCTGCATGGGAACTTCCAACTCCCATCCCATGCACCCGCAATCGTAACGTGGTCAGTCCTGCAACGCTGTAGCGGGCAGCATCAAAAGTCTGCGTGACTGGGGGTGGAAGGGGCATGTCCTCAACTTCAAGTGATTCCAAGGCTGGAGCCGAGTCGCCGAGTAACAATGGACATGGTCCGCATACACCCGGTGACCTCATAGAGATGCTCTGAAGCATCTTCAAAGGAGCCGCCTTTCGAAGTTCCCGAAAGACATGCGTAAAGTACGGGTAAGATCTGTGCAGAACGACGATACGCCGCCAACGAGGAACCGAAGGCGATATAGCGTCAAGAGCAGAACCTAGATGTGCCATGCTGCGTTTATCGGCACCGGGCCAAGCGGTTTCACGTTCACGGAACTCGATGGTAAGAGGAATGCTCGAGGAGCGAGAAAGGTAGATTTGTAACATGGCGACAGGAACCTCTGCTCTGATACAGAGACTGTTCCACAGCCGAGGAGCATTAACCGTAACCTGTCTCCAGTGATGCGAAGTGTATGATATGGCGATCTCCGTCCGTGTGACTTGTCCTTGCTCCTGACTTCGTACTGCTTCTTCGAATATAGCCAACAGGACCTCATCTGGAAGGCGAGATACGGGCGCAAGAAGATTTTGAACTGTGTGTGCTTGCGACGTTTTCCTTGTCAAGAGTGTTTGTACTTCGACGAGCGACGTGTTCGTTTCTTCAAGACGGACCAGCAGCTCCCTCCTTTTGTTTTCTAATGCACAAACTTCTTGTTGAAGGGTCAAAAGCATTTCTTCAGGAACCATTTTGCGGGAGAGACTACCGGTGTTGGCCAAGTCTTGAGCAGCATTAAGCACCATGATCCGGCGTGTGCTGTGTCACAGTTGTGAATGTGAATGATCCAATTTCAAAGTGACTTGCCAGAAAACCTGTTGGTGGTACGTGTTTATGTGTAAGGAACAGACGTCTAGAAGAAACGGTGGTGGGTTGGTAGTATGTAGCTGTTGGAGAGTTCGGAGTCGTATTGAACGCGCGCAATGAATTTGCCCAATACGATGTAGTCGAGGTTCAAGAGCTCTCACTACCGTACTACAAGTTTCTACGACTGGAATTGGTCGGATGCAGTATTGTAGACATGGTCAGTATTCAGTACACAGCGTTGCATAGATAGCTCTATGTTACTACTGCCACTCATTCGCAAGCTATTTGCGAGCGCTCTCTATTGTATATTTGACACGAACAACTGCCTACTGCAATCCCTGGTAATGTTTCGAGAAGCATCCTCTGTTTCAGACTGGGCCGCGATCAGAGGTTTTGGTTCAATTTGACTCGATCGAATAATCATTGGAGAAAGCAAGGGTGATTGATTATTGCGGTATTCTTTGGTGCTCTGGCTCCGGGCTAGCTCCTGTAACCGATTCAGATGATGATGAGATGAGCGTTACTAGTAGGAGCTGGAGCTACGCCCACGGAATATTTCGTATCCTATGGCACCAACAGATGCACAGCCGCCGAGCGTCACGCATAAAGCGCCCAGAAATTCTTTGATATACAAAATGCTGGTGTTTGGGTCCGAAACATCCTGCAGGCGAACGGTCACAATGAAAGGAAGTTTTGGTAAACCATGATCGAATAATTTCTCTTTTGTTCACTAACCATGCGAGCAAGATTGCGGAAGACAAGCTCATAGTGACAAAGGGTTGGGGCTTTGAGTGCTTTGAACATCAGAAGTAAGAAGCGGACAATGCATGAGCTGGACCGAAGGATAAGGGCATCAGGGTTTGGGGCATCCGGACGAAGGGTGGACCCTTCAAGTTCCTTTCTGACTGGAGGTTCGGCGCTGGCACTAATAAGGCGCGCAAAGACGTAGACAACCCTGAGGTTGAACTCGATGATTGTGTGTATGTCAGCCCAGAGCATGAATTTTCTGGAAGCGGGAGATTGAGCACCTTAAGAGACGGGTCGATCACGGCGTACCAGAATGTATATGTACCTCCATAACTACAATATCCATGTATTGAGACCTGATCAAGCAACGCAAGTATGCGTTAGATGTGTATGATAAGCAAATTGCTCCATCACTTTGAACGCCTGTCACTCAAGGTGCAAAGTGTCTGAGTTCACCATCCACGACGTGGGTGTTAAACGGGAGATGACAAACGAGATGTCCACTCGGACCCACAGCTCAGGCGCGGTTACTGCCACTGGGGCAACGCAAAACATGAGAAACGGTAATCTCGATGCTCATACCTTCGCTACTTCAATGGCGCTATGGAGTCTGGACACCTTCTGCAAATATACCGACCAGCAATTCCGACGGCAGAAAATCCCCCGACATTCAGAATGTGTTTTTCCCATTCGATCCCTCCTTGAAGGCATTGGATATCTTGGAGAATTCGGAGCATTCTGACAAGTAAAAGATAATGGTCAACGGTGTAAGCTTGGTGTTAGGCTCATTGACTTGACTCAACGTGATTTGTCGCACGTACTACGCGCGTTTCTGAGTTTTAATTTTCAGTGTTCACTACGCACAACTTGTAATGTCTCTCTTACCGTACCGCCGAATCTCATACGCGTATCCAAGTTACAATTCGTCTCATGGTCCGCCTTGGTATCTGCTCCGAAAAACAGCTAGTAGATCATGATGGTGGTGATCTAGCCTATGAGCGGAGAGTGTTCTATTAATCGCTCAGTGCGCGATCATCAACACAGCAATATCGCCGGTTCAGCATATCACATTTGCCTCAAGTTCCGAAAAAACGAGCGCAGTACTGTCACGGTGTCATGTGGTGGGTGACATGGACATTCGAACATTTTGATGTCCTGTTGAACTAGGCCTCACTAGGTTAGAGTGTTCTAATTTTCACTTCAAATGCACCCTTCAATCTCAGGTCGCCAGGCTATGTTAGTGGATGGTGCACTCTAAGAAGACTTTCTAGTAGTAAAATTAGTACTACAGGTGCGCCCTATGCCATGGCTAAGGTATCATCATTACACTTGATTGGCACATCTACAACTTGATTCGCCCGAAACGTTAGTTCCAAGGTTATCGGTGACCGAGCCACGGGCGCTTAGGCCTACATGTGCGATATAATAGTTTTGATAACAAGGTGTTTGGCATCTGACCAATCTCTCCTCTCAAACTGCACTGTCATTCAGCCTGACTCGGACATCATGGGCTCGTTACACGATGACTCGGATAACATCAAGCTGCACTACGAAAAGCAGATTGCCCTGAATCCGAGAGAACGAGCACGCATCCTCCGTAAGATCGATTGGAACTTGCTACCTTTCGTGACGGTGTTTTTCTTGTTGTCATTCTTGTGAGTTTACTGGAAGTATGTAAGGCCTGATGCTGTTTCACCTTTACATTTGCCTTCAGAGACCGGGCCAATATTGGTAAGTTGGAACATTTACTTTCGATCACCTGCTGAGGTGGCGACCAGGAAACGCAACGGTTGCCGGAATGGCCACAAGCTTGCACTTGACCGGCTTCAGGTACAACATCGCTGCAGCCGTCTTTTTTGTGCGTCGTGTATCGCGCATGTCCCATCAAGTGCTGACTTGCTTTACCTAGATTCCGTACAGCCTTGCTGAGGTCCCATCGTATGCATGACATCAAGAGTGGCGGGTCTGTACTCAGTGTCTGTATAGGAACATCGCGCTCAAGCTATTCAGACCATCGCGCTGGAGTACGCTCACCTTTGTCTTGTTCTTTTCTCGTCATTCAATATTGATCCAGTACCGTCTATCATGGTCGCATGGGGTGTTGTGATGACCCTTATGTGTCTCGTCAAATCATATCAATCTCTGGTTGTGTGCGTGAAGTGTATCTGCATAGTGGAGATGGATAAAATAACATGATGGCAGAGCTCGAGCGTTCCTCGGTTTGACGGAAGCAGGATTATATCCTGGAGTAAATTATTACATCTGCCTTTGGTATCCACGTTCTGAACGGTCCAAACGCATTGCTATATTCTTTTCCGCAGCATCAGTTGCAGGTATGCAGTATCTTACAACACGCTAGAATCTATCTTTATTTAACTTCTCGTTCATCATAGTCGCCTTCGGTGGACTCCTTGCGTAAGTCGCGTTGTTTCCCCATCAACTCGCTGTTGACCTTCGCGTGTATGCAGGTATGGTATTGAGCGGATGGATGGGTAGGCAAGTTGCTTTCCGTGTCAACCATCACTGATTCGCCGATCAGAATCGGAGGATTGCGTGGTTGGCAATGGATAGTATGTTTGCATAATTTCAATCTGTGACTTTACTCATTTATGCTCTCTGTTAGTTCTGCTTGGAAGGCATCGGTCAGTCGTGCCAGATCTGAAGCGATTCAGATGCTCATCTTAGACATCAACCAGCCACTGTTCTCGTCGCGGTTTTCTCTTTTTTCTATATGCAAGATGTAAGTTCGCGGTCATGTTGGGCCTTTCACATGCTGATCCTGGACTGCTTAGTATCCTGAAACGGCCAAGTTTTTGACCGAGCCAGAGAGATTATATGTCATAGATGTGCTAAAACAAGATTCGAATCATCTTTCCTCTCGTTTTGACACTCGATTCGTCTGGCAAGCCATAAAGGATTACAAGACCTACGTCCAAATTCTCATTTATTTGGGGTACTCAGTTCTCCTGTCATCTCGCGTGTATGATCTGATATCACCATCAGGTTACTCGTCCCTGGCTATGCCATTGCGCTCTTTTCGCCAACCATCATCAACGAGCTTGGCTACTCCGCTGCGAATGCCCAGCTACTCTCCGTCCCACCATTTGTTGCCGGCGCTATTGGAACAGTCGCAGTTGGCGTTTATTCGGACAAGCACAATCTTCGTGGCCCGTACATCATTGGCGGTGCGCTTGTGTCCCTTGTCGGATACATCTTGCTATATACCAGCGTGAAAGCCGGCCCGTCGTACGCTGGAGCTTGTCTTGCCGCTGCGGGAACTTTTCCGACCGTCCCAGTCATTCTTGCTTGGGCAGGCTCGAACGCAGGAGGCGACTTAAAGCGTGGAGTTGTACTAGCTATGGTCATCGGTATTAGTAACCTTGGAGGGTATGTCGTGTTATTATAGATACACTTTCTCTGCCTGCTCATGCTTGTCTCAGTGTTTGCTCCTCCTTCATTTATATCGATCCGCCACGTTTCCACATCGGACATGGCACTATCATGGGATTCCTTTCTCTTTCGTATGTCTCATCAGTCTTCCGTATTGCAACATACTAACACTATTTTTAACAGGATCATAATGAGCCTTTTCGCTATGTGGAACTATAATCGGCTGAACAAGAAGAAGGAGGCTCAGTGTCTGGCGCAAAACATTACTAACGATAGAGAATACGAATTCGAGGATATGGGCGATGCCAGTCCACTTTTCAGGTGAGTTCCACTCATCCGCAACGTTACCTTGACTGATGAATATGCAAGGTACACCATATGAGATCATACTAGTACGGCTCATTTAAGCCGTTCCTTTATGTGAGTTTGATTGCACTTCGGGAATAACGCGCGCCTACGTCTCATATGTGATAGTACTGGCACGATGTGTTATATATCTGTCAATTGTCAATTGATCCTTCGCCATCAAGTGCATCAACAAGTTGGGAGGTGGATTTTAATTGCATGGCACTGCTGATGAAAGAATCCTCGAAGTCATGTTGAACACACCGTAGTATTGCCTGATGCGATGCTATTCAATACTCAAGCGCTCACTTCACTGATAGCGTTCAGCGTTTGGCAGGCTGCAGTAATATTCGATTGGAATGACAGTTGAGATAATCGGTTGCATGGGCACTAGAGACAGAATGTTGCATAGATAGCTCTACAGCTGCTACTGATTCGTCGAAGCAGCTGTGTGTAAGCACGCTGGCTTACTTGGATTCTCATAATCAATACATATACTGTTGCTGATACTGAAAGCTAAGCTTTCAGTATCCTACCTTTTGGTGTAATAGTTATGAGGCGCGGCAGCTGACCACCTTACACCGTGTCCCCTATGTGCTGCTAACAAGCCATAGGGTCAATACCGTCTAGTTTGACACAAACAGGTGGTCTTGGAGACATTAGCAGATCGATCAGACTGTTTCAACCTAGGTGGAGATCGCAAAGATCTTGGTTCAAGTCGACCCGATTAAATAATTATCGGGGAAAACGAGGGTGATCGTTACATGTACAGTATGGATTATATATATTCTGGCTCCGACTAGAACCAACTACATATAGTTTTTGTAATCAATCAAGATGATAGTGAGATGAGTGTTTGGAGCTGCGCCCACGAAGTATTCTCGTGTCCTATGCCACCAGGTGCTCTCTAGAAAGCAAATGAAAAGAAAACATCACGACCGCCGAGTACCGCATACGAAGCGCCTGTGAATGCATTGATAATGAAGGTGATGATGTCCGGGTCTGAGGCAATGACGGTAAAACATATGCTCAAATTAATTTGTCTGCTGTCCGCGGGTCATGTGAGCAGGATTACGGGAAGAAGAGCTCGCAGTGACGAAGGGCAGGGGCTTCGAGCGCTTTCAACATCGGTGGCGAGAAGTGGGGCCGGATGCCAGATGAGGGTATCGAGCTTTGGTAATCCAAATGAGGGACCGATCCTTCGAGTCCTCTCATGTAGAGAAAGATTTGGGTTTGACAGGACCCCTGTAGTACAGTGTTGCAAAGCTAGACATTTTGGCGTATAATGTCACAAATAGTTTTCTGGAAGCAGCAAATCTTCAATCTTGACTCGGAGCCGGTCCGAACTGGCTGCGCTGGACGAAAACAGGCATGTACCCCATAAGTTATAATCACGCTGTCCGCATATTGAGACCTGCTCACTATGCGGGAGTGTGGAAGTTGTTGCAGGTTCACTTTCAAATCGGACTAGTACAGCGTCGGAATCAACCAGGGTCTGACTACGTAAGACACCGTTGAAGCGGAAGACGGCACGTGATCTATATGCCATAAGAGTACATGCCGTTACGAGGTACTGCAACATGTCAATCAAAACTACTAGGCCTCACTAGGTTAGACGGCTCTAACTCCCTTTCAGATGGAACTTCCAGAGGCTGCAAAATGGGCGCGGCTCCGGCCTTTTGCGTGAGTTGGTATACAACCACATGGCCAAGGAATCACCCCTCCGGGTCAATTTGATCGACTGGATTCATACAAACAAATTACTAACCTACGCGTCCGGGGTATTTGGTTTAATGAAGTCGGTGACTGGCGGACCTGACCGTTCTCCACACTGTAGCCACTCAGGACATTTCTGATATTGACGTGGCACTTCCTATAACACTCGCTATCTCTGGACAATTGCAAGAATCGGACGCTCATTGAATCCTTTCAAGTCATCGTCACTTACTAGGACACCATGGGCTCGTTGCGCAACGATAGCATCGAGTTCAAATCTGAAAATCAGATTGCCTTGAATCCGAGAGAACGAGCGCGCATTCTGCGCAAGATTGATTGGCACCTGTTACCTTTCGTGACGGTATTTTACCTCTTGTCTTTCTTGTGAGTCTTTCTGTACTGTCTGATGTTGCTCCACATTGCATACCTTCAGAGACCGGGCCAATGTTGGTAAGTTATCTACCGTATACTTCCTGTTGATCACCGGCTGAGACTATCACCAGGAAATGCGAGGGTTGCTGGCATGGCCACAAACCTCAACTTGACCGGCTTCAGGTACAACATCGCTGCAGCCGTCTTTTTTGTGCGTCGTGTATCACGCATGTCCCATCAAGTGCTGACTTGCTCTAGATTCCGTACAGCCTTGCTGAGGTCCCATCGTATGCATGACATCAGGAGTAGCGAGTCTATACTCATTGTCTGTATAGGAACATCGCGCTCAAGCTATTCAGACCATCGCGCTGGAGTACGCTCACCTTTGCCTTGTTTCTTCTCGTTACTCAATATCGATCCAGTACCGTCTATCATGGTCGCATGGGGTGTTGTGATGACCCTTATGTGTCTCATCAAATCATACCAGTCTCTCGTTGTGTGCGTGAGGTGTTTCTGCGTATTGGAGACGGATAAAATAACATGATGGCAGAGCCCGAGCGTTCCTCGGTTTGACAGAAGCAGGATTATTTCCTGGAGTAAATTATTGCATCTGCCTTTGGTATCCACGTTCTGAACGGTCCAAACGCATTGCTATACTCTTCTCCGCAGCATCAGTTGCAGGTGTGCCATATTTTGATTTGCATCGGAATCTATCTGTGTTTAAATTTTTCTTTGATGGTAGGCGCCTTCGGTGGGCTCCTTGCGTAAGTCGCGTTATTTTGCTATCAACCAACTATTGACCTTCTTGTTTCATGTACACAGGTATGGTATTGAGCGAATGGAAGGGTGAGCAAGTTACTTACCTTGTCAGCCGTCACTGATGCGCCAATCAGAGTCGGAGGATTGCATGGTTGGCAATGGATTGTATGTTTGCATGTTTTTGGACCGAGACTTTACTAATTCTTATGATCTCTCCTAGTTCTGCTTGGAAGGCATCGGTCAGTCGTGCCAAATCATTTGGATGCTCATCTTAGACTTCGATCAGTCACTGTTCTCGTCGCAATCCTTTCTTTTTTCTATATGCAAGATGTGAGTTCACGATTATTTTTGGCCTATCACCTGCTGATTTAGACTACATAGTATCCTGAAACGGGCAATTTTTTGACCGAGCCAGAGAGACTCTATGTCGTGAATATGGTCAAACAGGATGCAAATCACCTTTCCTCTCGCTTCGATACCAAATTCATCTGGCAAGCTATAAAAGATTACAAGACCTACGTCCAAATTCTCATTTACTTGGGGTACTCAATCCTTCTGTCATCTCATGTGCATGATCTGATATCATCATCAGGATGCTCGTCCCTGGTTATGCCATTGCGCTCTTTTCGCCAACCATCATCAACGAGCTTGGCTACTCCGCTGCGAATGCCCAGCTACTCTCCGTCCCACCATTTGTTGCCGGCGCTATTGGAACAGTCGCAGTTGGCGTTTATTCGGACAAGCACAATCTTCGTGGCCCGTACATCATTGGCGGTGCGCTTGTGTCCCTTGTCGGATACATCTTGCTATATACCAGCGTGAAAGCCGGCCCGTCGTACGCTGGAGCTTGTCTTGCCGCTGCGGGAACTTTTCCGACTGTCCCAGTCATTCTTGCTTGGGCAGGCTCGAACGCAGGAGGCGACTTAAAGCGTGGAGTTGTACTAGCTATGGTCATCGGTATTAGTAACCTTGGAGGGTACGTCGTGTTATCATAAATTCCATTGTTCTGCCCTCTCATGCTTGTCTAGTATTTGCTCCTCCTTTATTTATATCGATCCGCCACGTTTCCACATTGGGCATGTCACTGTCATGGGATTCCTTTCTCTTTCGTATGTCTCATCAGTCTTCTGAACTGCAGCATGGTCATGCGATTTTTAACAGGATTATAACGAGCCTCTTCGCTATGTGGGACTATAATAGGCTGAACAAAAAGAAAGAAGCTCAGTGTGTGGCGGAAAATATTACCGACGATAGGGGATGTGAATTCGAGGATATGGGCGATGCCAGTCCGCTTTTCAGGTGAGCTCCGTCATCCATCCGCAATGCAACCTCTAGTAATGAATATCCAAGGTACGCCATATGAGACTGAAGCTACTTTGAACTGTCCTTTTTGAGCGCTCCTTAAATGCATACGTCAGCCTCGCGAATAACCAATATCTGTGTCTCATTTGTGATAGTATCGGCATGAGAGAATATCAGAAACCTGTCAGCGTGACCTGATTGTTCGTACAACAGGCCCATCAATTCAGGATGCGCCCTAGAGTGCGGATTTCATTTCAATCAAATAACCAACACAGTCCAACGTGTACTCGAGGTGAGCACCTGAGCTGCCGCTATATCTAAAATCCGATACCGATTTTATTCAAAAGTGTCAAGAGGGGACCAAGAAATGCGAGAACCTCCAGATTGGCCACAGGTGTGATCTGGCAGTACGATTTCCGGTGAGCTGCAAGTGATATGAATATTATACTTAGGTACCCGTCCGGTCTATCCCAGACACGCCGGTGATAAGCAGCCTCGTGGTTACTACCAGCTGATGCAAACAGCAAGCCCTCCACGGTTCGCAACCAGATAGCAACCTATAATTAGGCGAACGGCGTCTCGAACAAGACTTATAATACGAACGGGAGCTTCCGTCGCAGGTTCACCCCGCAGTCGACAATGGTTAATCAAGGTTCATAGAAGACAGTCAGGGGATGTTTTGATGGAGCAAACCATGGCAGGCGGGTACACTAAATTTAGTTCGCTAGATTTCTTTAATTTTGTTCACTCAGTACCGGGGTTTTGACGATTCGACGAAACAAGCGAGAGATATCGAAGTTTGAAATTTGGGCAACGAGGCAATGTGAAATAAAACAAAATACACAAACCTTGGTCGTGGCAGTAGGCTTTGGGGTACCGTCACGGTGCATGTGACTGCTTCTCTTGTGCATGCATAGAGGCATTCCGCGGTGCATGGCATCCTTGAGAATCCATCTACGTGGCTGATGATAACAAGGACCGCACCCCTTAACCAGGCAGCAGAGCGTTAATTGTATCAGCACCACCAGAGGCCCCGGGGTCGTCTGAGCCGAATAAAGCACGGTTGAAGCAGATATTAGGGAAATGGCAAGAATCACATTGATTATCGCCTCTACTCTGGTGCTGGGTACCGATACAGACCAATGAGATTATAAATGAATACCATTAACCCGGGAGGGGTGGTACGGACAGCCTGGGACATGGCTGAATGTTGAACCAGGATAGCAGGCTTTGCAACTTGATCTCATTACGCCATCATGGGGCGCCTTCAGGGCATTCATTCTTTCAGTAAATGATCAGTGACATGTAAAGTTGACAACGATGACGTAAAAAATGTGAACCCGACCCGGATTGAACGGATGACCTTGAGGATACAAGCCAAAGCTCTGGAATCTCACGCGCTACCACTGTGCCACGGGTCCATCCGTAGCCGCCCTGCTTCACGGGCACCATAAGTTATCGACCTGAAAGCTTGCGCAATCATAAATACAAGCAGATCAAATCCAAACGTGTATCATGTCTGACTACTTCCTCGTGAACAACGTAAATCGCCGCTTCGACCCCCGCGTACTGTCCGCGTCTAGGTTCGACATTGATGATGCTGGGCTGTACTGCAGGTCCTTGCGCTTCCGCATGAGAAACAGGAGCGAGTGTGGCCGTGAGGGCAGTGCAGGGGGCCGGGTCGCCGTCGGCGTGCCCAAGCCTGAGGGCGTTGATGATCCAGAAGAAAGAGGGTGCAGCGTTTGCACGTGCGACCGGGGCGTAGAAGGCGCGTTAAGTGATGTGTGGGACCACAATGGATCCGGTTGGAAGGGAGGGAGAGCGAATGAGGTATAAGGCCCTGTGTCCGATTCTTCCGATGGACGGGGTACTCCTGCTGCGGGCTCCTCCTCCCTCGGATTTAAGGAGAGATTTCTCTCTGGAAGAGTAATATCGTGGTGAATGAGATCGAACCCCTCTAATAGGTTCACAGCGTACTCAGGCACGCGGACCGAGTCTTTGTCTAGTTCTGCAAGGATCTCCATATGCGAACGTGGAGAAGAACTCGCATATATCATTGCCACACCCCCTGAAGGCGCTTGTGATGGCGTCTCTGATGGTACACGTGATGCATGTGATGCCCCATTTGAAGACGTCGATGTAATGGATAATGGAGGAGTCGATGGCCGTGTAGAAGTCATCACGTCATCAGTGAGTTCATTAAATGGCAGCAAGCGAGATGAAGAGGTCGACGACTGCGACAAAGATAAATTTCCTTCCGCATTGGAAGGTCCCATATTTCTAACCAGCGAGGAGGGTTTAGATGGCCCGCTTGCGACCCGTGGTTTGCTGGAGCGTCTGGGAGGAACAGATGGCTCAGCACCAATTGATATTGGACGGGCATTTTGTGTTGTGAACCTCCGAGCGGCGCTGGTGGACGGACGGAGTCGAAGGGGTGAAATGTCGCTCATGGTTATCCGGCGTGAGAAGGTGTAGTCCACGAAAAGAGGCTTGCACTTATGGTGGATGTGTAATGATGTCCTCGTGGGAGATCGTTCGAAAAATCTAACAAGATTAGCCCGGCGCCTTGCCTCGTTGTGGAGGGGTGTAACTGGAAGATTCTCGTCAAACCTTCCTTGCTCCAGCGCACCCCTTTTCAACCTAAGCGAAGCCAAATGCTGACTCAATTGGCGAACTTCACGGTCTGCTTCAAACTGCCGTCGTTCTTCCATCCAGCGATCCGCTTGTAGGGCAGCGTAACTCTTGGGATCGACCGCTCTATCCTCGAGACAGGCCCTTAACTTGGCAGCACGGTCCCTAGATTCATTCGCACGTGTACTCAGCGCAGCTGTCGCCGTTTCCAAAGCAAGAATCTGAAGTTCTTGAGGCGACCGTTCGCTTGTGCAACTCTTCAGTGCATGCTCCAAGGCCTGTTGCGCTATAGAGTAACGCCGTTGGCGACGTGACGAGTCTGTAGGGGATCCACATATAGAAGTAGTAGCCCCATTGGAGCGACCAAGCTTCATGGAAGGACTGGGCCTGCGGCATGCGCGGCTAGAATTAGGTGTGCTAAGCGTTATAGCAATGAACTGTTCAGATGCGGTTTGTGCGCAACGTGAAGAACACGTACTAGTATACGTTAGCTGATATATCTGGAGAAATGGCGTCCTTTGGTGCAACTATGGTGTTGGCACGCTCCTGGCAGTGAAAGTGAAGTGAGTCAAAGAGTTTTCGTCTAGTTGATTGTTACCTACACGCAAAACATGTTTCGTGTCTGTTATGGTATTGGTGTTGATTCGCAGCACTGGTTGATGTAAAAGATGGGATTTGGACGGTTCCGATGCATCGAGGTGTTCGTCATTTTGATCAAAGATCTTCGGTTCAATCATGATGGGGATATAAATCCTAACAAGCTGATGCCTGGGAAGCTGCGAGCCACCCACTGCACAGAAATAAAGTTGGCTGAGAGACCAGTATATGAGAATTGACAACAGGCTGTGCAAGTCACCGTGGCTCAACCGTGCGCATTGGAGTTGCAAGCACTTGGATTAATGCCGGTAAGACGGAGTCTGACGGACTTGGAAGCTTTACGAAAACCCAGTGAAAAACAGCTGGGAAGCATACTTCTCGCGCTTATATCAGAAGCCAGGCAACGCTTACGGAAAACAGGAACAATGATGGTTTTCATTATGATGATATCACGCTCAGATAGTTTCAGTTCAACGTGTCGCTCCCCCAGATCACATGAATCAAAAAAAAAACCACGTGTCCATATGTAATAGCTGCTGTGCTCTTTGATGAAGTACAAATATCGTGACATGATCTGTTCTTACTGTTCGTATATACATCACGGTCTGCCGAGCACTAGTTCTCGCAAGCCCTTCCCGAGCTTCCTCACTCTGCCTTTTATTCCTTTCCCGCGGTAACCTGTTTCCTTGAACAGGTAGTCCCCTGGCTCATCAGGACCATCTTCCTTTCGCCATCTCGCCAAATTCATCCGCATCTCCGTCTCGCCGCTTAATGAGAATCCAGAGTACAGGTTTACAGGTACCGCTTGTCCAGGGAGAACCATTGACATAGGCCGTGAATCTCGGCCGAACTGTACTGATATACGCTCCCCGCAGTCAAGAGATCTTGTGGCGCGTGGTGCATAATCGTAATCAGATGGAATGGGCGAGGGCGTGCGAGGGAGGGAGCTGGGAAGCCCAGGGGTACCAGGCCGAGACATGTTTTTCCGAATGACAGTATAATATGGCCTGCTTGGGTGGCCGATTCGGACGGGAGGTTCCGCACTGGCAGTAGTCGAAGGCGCAGGAGAGGGTGCTGGTGATACATGCATTGTATGTTGCGCAGGAGATTCAGCACGATCATCAAACGCGGGGGAAGACTGTTGTGATCTTGACCGACATGAGAGCGAGGACATGCGCTTGAGTGATGGCATGCCTTTCTTCCTCCGTAGTATCGGGCAACATTGTGAGGATTCTGACAGTGATACGACGGATGTTAAGGAAAGAGCGCGAGCATGAGAAACACCATCGGGGTATACATTGCCGCCAGCGGCGTGAGGTGCATCGATCAAAACGGAGCTAGTGTTCGAGTGTGAAGTCGTTTCTTGTATCATGTGTGATTTGCGTGACAAGTCGTGAGGAGTGTCGTGTGTTTGCGTGGACGATGATGTTGCAAGAAAAAGAGCGGGTAATTTTCGACGGTGTCGTATCGACTGTTTCTTCACAGTTTCGTGTTTGTATGGTCCATTCAAGAGCTCGTGCTTCGCACTGGCGGGAGCCGTCGAAGGGCACAATGATGACTGCACGAAAAGAATAAAACAAAAAGGGTCAGCAATACAACCCTGGTTCTATGGAGGTATCAAACGGCATGCAATATTTACCAAAATCGGTGTTGCTGCGGTAACGTCGTGGAGTGCGCTGCTGCTATCTCCTTGGGAATCGACTTCGTCATTGGGAATATCATCCACGGCTAACCGCACAACGTCAGGCTTGCGTGAGTACGCGAGCTCGCTGTCGCACGAGTCCAATACTGCCGTAATTCCAGGTACCTGAAGGCTTTCCATACAGAACATGAGGTCACCTTGAGGGGTCACAGGACCAGCGCTCGATATTGTGGAATCAGCCGAGACCCTCTTTGGCATGCACTTGACTCTCGTTCGCTCGCCTGTGCCTCTCAATTGAGAAGTAGTCTTAGATGGTGCAGTTATTCTTCGCGGTCTCGGCAAATTCTCCTCGAACTCTTTCTTTGCCGCCGCGGAACTCCATGCACACCAGAGACACATAGGTATGAGCGTATTGGAAAAGCCACATCGTGCACAGACAAAGAGAGGCCGGTTCGGGCAGAGGTGCAATGAAGGTAGCGAATCGGATGCATGCAAGTGCTAGTGAGCACAGATCCACAATGAGTGATCATGATCCTCATCGATATATGAATGCAACTCACGGGCTTGTTTCGTTTCCATTCCCTACGAAGATAACGTCGCGGAGTTGCTGATGGGTCCATGCAAAGGGGATCGAGGGCAATGTAAAGGTTGAGATATCGTCACTAGTGCGATGGAGCAAGCGGGGTATTTGAAACTCTAGAGGTCTACTTAAAAAACTAAGTCCACGAGGCCGACGTCTGAACAAGCTGAACAATTAGTCTGAATCACAAGCACGAGTGTGGCACGGAGAGGTTGCGTTTATCAAGACATCAATGAAGCGAGCACAGACATATCGATCACGCGACTGAAACCGTGGTCGCTGATCGATGATCGTTCTAAAGCATGCGTTTGGAGCGTGCTTGACGGCCTTTCCAAGTGACATCGTGGCCTCCACCAAGCCTCGGAAAGCTCAACGCACAAAAGGCATGCCAGGGTCACGCATGTCTGACGTAAGGCAACACTAGACAGCCACCAAGACTAGTAGGTCCCCCTATTATGAGGGTGCTTTGGTCAAGTGACTACGAGGTGTTGAAATTGGTAAATTCATCTTCGTGCGTCTCGGTCGGTTGCTTCCAATCAGTTCGAGAATGCAGAGGTAGCGATACCATCAAAATTGGAAGTACTTACCCAAACGCAATTCAGGCTCGTGGCAAAGCTTAATCCCACAAATGGTTTAAGAGATGCACACACCTCAAACTTACATCCGAGGACGGGACAACCTGTACAGGTAAGGATAAATATGCGATTTGATGGGTGCGAATCTCAATTGTAATGCTGGACCAACGAGTCCATGAGTGGGAAAGTGGGAAAATGCGTATGTCATGGTATATAATTCGCTAATGCTAGCGAGATGGAGTAAGCCTTCGACAGTCAAGAAGACATAATTCGAACTCACAGCTTGGAAACTCGGTTGTATCATACGAAGACAGTGATAGCTCCTCTCTTGTCATCCATGACCCACTGCCCGTCAATGAGCTGGCTCACATGAACACGCCCACATCCACCAACGGGACAAGTCCATTCATATTCAGCCTCTACGTTGGGTACCTTAGCTCGACTGTTCCCATTGGCCTTCGCTTTTGCGTGCGAGCGAGGAGCAGCTCTAGCTCGCGCACGAGATGAGCCGGGGCCAGCAGCAGTTGAAGGTCCAGATGGGTGAGATGGAAGGGGGGGACGGGGACGAAGCCGTGAGCGAATAGAGGAGAACTCAGGTTCACAGAAGATGTTAAAGATATTCGGATCCGTCTCCTTGCCTTTACCTTTCACAGAGCGACTGAGGTGGGCACCAGGTAACTCGAGTTTATCCTCCTCCTTTGCCTTGCCTTTGCCTTTCACATCGGCAGTGTCCAGCGAGTGCGGGGTAACAATAGGCATCGGCTTCATCAATTCCTCCACGCATTTTCCGTCCAAAAGATGACCACATCTTAAACCCCAAAGTCTTCTCTGTGCTCTGTCCTCAGCAACGTCTGCACCTCCTAGCATCAACGGATCGTGACACCGAGGACAAGTAAGCATAGTCTCGCCAGAACGACCACTGCTTGAGCTGCATGAACCGGGGCTATCAATGTCTATAACGGGTGCAGGTGTCATAGATGATAACTCGAAGTCATGCGCAAAGCCAGATGCAGGCTTCACCGGATGTGTATATTCCGGCTTATAATCAGGCTCTGAAGGCCGCCCTGGGGTGTGGGCGTTGAAAAGGCGGAGATCACCTCGCATCAGCCGGTCACCAGGCTCGTCACGAAAATCTGCAGCTCGATAGTGACGGAAGCCATCATCATCATAGAGTTCGTCTTCCTCTTCCTCGTGGCCAAAGAAGTCTAGAGGGTTCCACTGCATGAACATTTCTGCTGGGATGCCAAAGACTCGTCGGCGGCGCTCGTGATTATGTGATCGTGCGGGGGGTTGCTCAAAAGCCGCTCTCGCGCGTTGAAGCAGTGCGCCGCCAAATCCCATTATAGGAACGTGATGAGATGCTGCGGCGGCAGGAACAGGTGCTGGAGGTCGCTCGATGGGCGCAGGGGCAGCTCTGATATTCCTTTCAAATGGAAAAGGTTCGGCATTGGGAACCACCAATCCAGGGGTGGTGGGAAATGGAGGCGGTCTTCTTCGCATAGGCATAAACCTATGCGGGATCTGCGGAACCGGTGGGATTGCAGCAATTTGTGGTGGGGGCGAGGGTGAAAAAATCCGCGCTCCTAGTAATCATTCAGGAAGGCGTATTGAAAAGGTTGTGTAGGACTTACTGTGTGATCTGGGAGCAGGTCTGGCCCTGACGAACTGTACATCGTCGTCATCGCTGTCGTTTATTATTATAACCTCTCGCTCGACTGGCACAGAACGACCACTCTCCGATATCCTTCTTCTTCGAAGAGGTGGTCTCGATCCGATCCGAGCTACCTCCTCCACGTCGAAAAGGTCGACGTCGATAATTTCAGGGGATTCGCGGCCCCGTTGCTCTGGGATAGCAGATATTGGGCGTTCAACATCTGCTAGGGACATCTGGAACTGCAATGTTAAGGACCTAATAAGCTTGTCGTCGTTATAGGTTAAGCATCGGTGCCACTGTCCACAAAGCAAAGCATATATGGGTTACATAAGCATAATGGGTGCACGGGCCACTGCCAAACAATTGCCAAATTGTGGCGGTGTATAAATTCTTCCCGTGGCTGATCTTTTCTTTTCTTCATCTGCATCATGTCTTGTAAGTATTGTATTCGTCATTTTGTTATCCAACGGATGACTTTATTCTCTTCCCCGTCCTACACGACCATGCCGAGGAATAGAGCTGTTCGTTCGCAACGAACACGCGTTCTCCGGAGCGCACAGTGTACTTGCCAGTGCCATTTTGTCTGATTCTTTTCACATTGATTTGTTCATTTCGTTCTGTTCTGACCAACTCTTCAGCCCAATATAGGTTGTCGTTCAGCGGCGCCGTCATGTCATCTTTCTAAGGTGAGAATCGCTTTACTTTCAAATTTTGCATTTCTGTGCCTATCCATGCACGATGAAAACTTTCCGTTATTCGCAGTTTCCACTTTAGCGCCCTCCGCCAGGAGTACTCCCCCAATACCGAACGTTTATATTCCCCCTCGCTGTGTGAACCCAAAAGCACAGTTGAGTGTGGGCCGTCCTCGTGGCGCGCTGAATGGGAGGTGGGGGTCGGCGCAATGAGGGTATGCAGTCCTTCCAGGATGTCTGATCTTTCATATGGCGCATTGTGCATTGTATTTTGATTTCCAATGCTGACGATCTTTCCAGGTTTCAAATTGTTTGTACGTTGTCGCCCTGTCTTATAGAGTTTAATCAGTCATCACTATCAATTTTTTTACCATTCTTTTTCGAGTGTGAACCATGTAAACGCTTTTGATAAAATTTGCGTCTCATTTCTCATAAATTGCGTGTGCAAATATCGCCAGTGACGGCGCCCAAAGTGTTACCCTGTCAATTTATTTTCGAAGCGAAAGAGAGGAGCCTATGCAGCGGAATTGGCGACGACCAGCTGTGCGTGCACTTCAATATCATGGTGTCTGGTACCATAACTCATGTGGTTATTAGCTGAGAAAATATTGTTTTGCGGTCTTCTGGCGACTATGCTTCCCATGAGCTAACTGAGCCTGAGGGCGTCCAGGAATTCACAGCTGTTTTTCTTGCAGGCAGCGCGATGTATCAATCAGTACTTCCCGCCAATTGGTCGCGATATAAGTGCCTTCCAACTACCAACTGCTCAGGATAGACGCGACCTTGAAACAGATCGATTTTCATCTACCTGTGGCTCGCACCAAAATTCTTGCTTTTTGGGAAGCACCTCTACAACAATCCCGCAATCAAGTTTTTGGGGAAGAAATACGACAAACAGCCAACTCAAGTTTTGGCTCCCTGCAATGGATTGGCCTGTGTTGGTGTCGTATGCACTGACATTAAATTTTGGGGAGCGGAATTTGTGCCGTTTCGTACATCAGAATCCAAGGTACAAATGATAACAAACGCGAATGCGCGTTACATCGCACCCAACGAAGGGGCCGCGACATGGAGTTCAACGGCTAGAGGAAGGTGCGTGGCCCCTATCGCCATTGGGGCGTAGACCCTGCTGAAGCATCTTGAGGCTGTATAAGAGAAGAACACGTGTACTGGTGTTTCAAATGTACATGAAGAGTCAAACACAAGCAAAGTCATTTCTAGCGATCGGTCATCAATCTCACCAAGGGGGCGGTCACATCAGAGTAACTTATTTACATGTGAGGTACGACGCTAGTTGAGCTCTGTGACGGATCTTCTGTTGACTTTAGTAGACATAATGCTTGCAAGTCATGATAGTGGCGTTCATCATGCAAGGCTGTACTTTGGAGATAATGAAACATTGTCCTCCTTCTACGATCGAGTGCTCCTTTGACAAAGTTGTGGTAGTTGACACATTCCTAAATTGATTGGTTCCTGCTCATCTTAACATGAATCAGTCCCATCAGTCACTGCACGAGCGAGTGCGGCCTATGCCTCGTGTCTCGACAGTGTCATAACGCGGAACCCGAAGAAGCACTGATGACAGCAGGGAGTCGTTCAACTGGTGTGCCACGCTGCACGGACAAGTGTCCTATGAAGCTTATTGAAATTCTGGCTTTATGAGTGTGTCGAACCGGATCCAACTTGCTCTCACAACAATTGAATCATGTAATTCGATAAACAGGTATGTAACTCGCTCTCGTTACGCCCGCTCCAGCCAGCCTGACTGCGCCATAAAGGACTGCATGTTGTGTCTTATCTGAGCTTCGTTGACATCATTCACGGATCGCATGCCGGTGTTATTGTTTGCATTTTAGCTTTCCAGAGGCGCCTCGAACTTCACGTTACCGGATGCAATGATCCCTAGTCCAAATTCAAGTTATGAAGCCTGATTAGATGTCCAGGTGCGTGGCCCGCTCCCCGTCATGTTCGTTGGCCTGTCAGTCTGTCCGTTTTAATCCCCCCTACCGGATCTTCCCTGGGGATGGCAGTAAACCCCGTTAACATCAATCATTCGCTTGTCCTAGTGCACTTTGGGCAATTTCACCACTCGGAGCTTAGGCGCCAGTCACATGGACTGAGATCTGTGGCGTCCCACAAGAATCCGGACTACTGGAACTTGCTTTGTGCGCCTTTTCCCGCCGAGTTTATCTTGTCCGAGACTTGAACAGAATATGTCCGACAATCGCCGGCTGTACGCAAAAGATTCCATTTACCAAAACGGATTGTATCTTGACGGAACGTCACGGTCTATCTCTCAGAAGTGCTCTTCGTACAATGCCCATTTGCCTCGCGCTTCAACTCATACCGGCTTGACTGATCGATGGCGCTCGTTTTGAATGAAAAGTGCCGATAAACAGTTCGTTGGCCTCGAGGCTCCTCGAGGCCGGCACCCTCGCTATGAAGAATGTGGAGAAAAGAAGCTCCGCGTGATATCGGATGTCATGGTTTCTTGTTGAGCTTGATGATTGAAGTAATCCTGTTCAGCAAGCAGTTACGCCATGGACGCACTATACCGTCTTGAGGCATACACTGGAAACGAGTGTGGAAACCAAGAGTACGCTCACCCGCCTCTTCGCGGCCTATTAAACCCGATGTCATTTGTTTCTGGCAGATACTCCTCACCAAAGTCAGTTTGGGATGGGCCAACAACTGCCAACGTTTCCGGTAGGCTTTTGATGGGATTTTCGAAGCAAAGTGTTTGCTCACACGCGTAGATCGTTCCTGATCGTGAGCATAACCATCATAATACCACTCCTGAGGTCGCGTTCGTTCTTATCGAATATGCGACAACAGGGGTCAATCACCCCATTGGAAGTCGCCGATCACCCTGTGGTTCATTCGAGATGCTAGGAAAGATCTGATGACGTGGTCAAGAATAAGTTCACCCATGACATGATTTCCTAACCCATTTAATAGCAAGCAAGCCTGATCTGATATTGGACGCGATCACGGAAAGGAAGCTGTGGCTCGAGGTCCGCAGCCGGTTTCGTCATTTGTGGGATGCCTGTGCAGGTAACCTATTCATGAAGAACGAGAGGCTCTTACCGCACCATTTCAGGACTTGTCATTGGACCTTGGTTTTCTTGTGGAATGAAACATGCGGTGAGTACAGCTTTGTCTATTCATCGAAATGAGGGCAGGCGGCGCCCCGGAACAGCCCAGAACCTAAACTGCGCACCATGGAAACCTCAACCAACAATAGCATAAGTCTGTTTAGTTATGCTGTGTACGATTTTGAGTCTATGATTGGATCAATGCGGACGGCGAACTGATATCGACTCCGACATCATTCATCAAATAGCCATCCACACGAGTACAGACTGGTCAATCGAACCAGCGCAAGCCCAGCGAACCTGTGAATGAGCGCACAGTTCCGAATGCGCGATCGCTGTAGGCTAGCCTTAAGCCTTCGGGAATGAGACGAGCGCCTGAACGTACTTCTTAAATATGCAGATGCATATCTGCCATGGATCCATACTGGACCCACTGAGAGGCCCTGCATGGGGCAACGCCACACGTAAACGGCATTTTGTCGAAAAACAAGCAACCTTCATTCGAACGCGGTACTATTTTGAGAAGAAGGGGACAAAAGGGGTATATGTGGTCACCACCTTAATTCCAAAGTTTGCTGGGATGCAGTGTCGCATGCGAACAATATTCCTGAGGGCGCATCACAGGCAACCTACTACACTCATTCCCTGACATCTTTTACGTCTTGGTCCATCCGCAACGTCGGTTTCCTATGGAAACGCGTGAGCATACATAGGGATACCTCTGGTACTTACCCGCGACGAAGTCGCTTGCCGTGGATCACAAAGAATCGATGCCCGCGGGCGCGGGCAATTTACGCGGATATGAACTAATAGTTATGAGAGGCCGGGCAGCCGCACACTCGTGAACTGTGATCGAGCTCGGATCAGATTCAGATACCTAACGCTGGAGATTATAATGAAGACGGCACCAATTGACACGACGATGGGCTGAACATCCTTCGGACAGATACGGAAACGTGGAGTGAACGAGTTGCTCCAAAGTTGATCAGATAAATCATTTAACACGTTACACAGAAACTGCGGTACACCGCTGGCATCGCGGGGCCGGTAGAAGGGAGAACCAATCTGAAAATCAAAGAGTTCAGAAAAGACATGAGACTCCGGGTCTTTCCGCGGAAATTCCACCAATCAGAACGCTGGTTTCTCAAATAGAGAACGACTGTCAAACGTTAGTGCTAGGCTTGCTCACCACTTTAAACAATAGAGAACCAAACCATGCGGACCAGAACGAGCTGTACCCGTTGGGAAGAGTTCGAGGAAGGATACCGCCTTATTTGGGAGACACATGCCCTTAGGCCAATCTCACTTGGCTCCGCTTCCAGATCTCGTTGGCCGTTGGCGCTGATGGGCTATGATAGTCCTGAAATGAAAAGCCCGCTGGTCAGACATGATTTCCAGTTTTCTTGCTTGTGACGCCATCCAATTTCCAGGAACTGTTTGTCGGCGTTCTCGTAATGATGTGGTCATTAGTACGGACTCCCACCACAGCCGGGAAGAGATGCGAAGTACGCGGCGATCACACATTGTACGTCGTTTTATCACCTTTAAGTATCTGGCCATTGGCGCCGGTATCTCAGATGAAACACTCAAATACCCTTCTGCCATTCCCGAGTGCCCACTCGAACAGCACGTTCACCCAACATGCTAGCTCAACGCGTGCTCGCGGGCCCTTCCGCTTCCCTTCGCTCTTTGTCTCCCTTTGAGCTGCTTGATGTTCCCATACTCGAACGTGTCGCATTTTACTTGGTCACAAGTCGCTTCATTGGACCACCGTCGGAATTAGTCCCACTCTTGTGCACTTCTCGCACTATCAACGCGTCGCTCAGATTCCGCGATAACAATCATCTATATTCTCAGATTTTTTGCCAAAAATTCGACTCAGCCGCAGTCATACGTCGCCTGTCATGGGGACGCACTACTGTCGAGTGCTTGTCCGAGGAGCTTCGCAAGCGTAGTACCACACTCAATCGTATGCGTCACCAGAATGCCGAAAATTTTGCCCATCTTCAGGAGGACCTTTGGACAGTCTATCTCATGCTACTTGAAAACGATGGTAAAAACACCGACCAGCTGTGTCTCTGGGCAGAGCTTCCGGTATGGTTAGCAAATGTCATCGAAGACAAATGCCAAGTTCCACGAGAGCATTCGTTCTCTTGGATCAACGATATCGAAGGCACCTCATTGATCCTTTGGCTCCTCTGGATGAGCAGTAGCGAAGGTTAGCTGCTGGACTGCTAACTCTTACATATGTTCTGACATTCCCACCAGGAAGCGTCAAGAATGAAGACCCCAGAATACGCAATAAAATATTGACCAGGCTTGAGCCTTTCCTTGTCCAAGGCCATCGAGTGCGTATTATAATCCATCATTTGTCCCTGTGTGTTATATGTAACATTACGTGCAGTTCTCATCTGCGTACGCTCCTGATGCGTTCTTCTATCTACCTCTTTGTGCAGAAACCGAGGCTGCAATCCCATGTACGACAGGTCTGCCACTTCCCATCGTCCGCGATTTCGTACACTACGGTCGAAAAATTAGGCTCGCGGCACCGCCTTTGGTACCAGCTGCCCTCCTGAACTATGTGGTCAGGTTGGAGGTGCGTTTAGACGAAAATCCATTGCCATCCGCAGTGGCGCAACTTCCCGAGACGAGGGCGCAAGCTGCTGCAATGGGATTGTCTCTTCCGCGGCTTACACAAGAAGACATCGTAGACTTTCACTTTCACACTCGCACAAGATTTTCCGGCGACTATAACGGCCTTGGCAGTGAACGCCTTGATAGTGAATGGTTCCGACTTGTATCATGCTATGATCCGTGGGCTGTGGATCGACCACTCCGAGGGATCTTCTACCATCTTGGATCATTAACTGGACACTGGAATGGTCGCGCTTTGGTACGTTTGTGGCCATATTATCGCCCGGCAAGTTAATCATGCCCCGTCGCATCAGATTCCATACCTGCAGGCTCACATGGAAGCCAACATGCCTAATCGCCGACCCTCGGTACAAGGCGTTACTTGGGCACACGAGCGCATATCTTGTGTGTTCAAAGAGCATCATTGTTTAGTTCCCGATGAACCCATTTCTGCACCTGCTGAAGCTCATGGGTGGGGCGAGGATATCCTCAACGTTTGGTTGCCCCGTCGACTAGAAATTAAACATGGAACTGTAAGCTTTCCCGAGTTTGGTCTCGTGTGCAGCATTTAAAACCATAATAAATAGGATAGCTTGACATTGCATGATCTGGAGACTGGGAAGACCGTACGATATGAAACATACCATGCTGACCGCGACAACCCTTACTCCAGACCGTCCAAGATGAGCTCCGAATGGCGTTGTGATTTGTCGGCTGTAAGCGAGGATTCACAGCACGAAGCAGACGGCGAGTACGAGGAAGTTTTTGAGGAAAGAACTAGTGGCGTCACCGACATTATCATCACGGGAGAGGTGGGAGAGCTCCTGGATACGCCTCGAGTTGATGGAGTCTGAATGTCCGTGAACTTTTGCAGACGTACGACCGGGAGAGCCCGGCTTGGGGTTCTTTCTCTTTCATTGGCCGAGTAAGACCATGGGATGGCTTCGTTGTTCTGTTGCGACGGTCGGTACGTGGAAGACTTCTAGGTCTGCTTTGCGTCATTCATTTTAACTGATTCTTCGAACCAGACCCACGCTGCCCATGCGTACCACGGACGCTGGATATTCAAAGGTTATATACACGAGCGTAGTCTTGTTGGGCGCTGGCGCGAGACTGGCACCGCAGTTGACCAACTAGGCTATGAGGGTGGATTTGTGCTTTGCAAGGCGGATGAAACTTTTATGGATGTGGTTTGAGTTTGCGATGACTTACATGACCTCGCTCTGCCGTCTTGAATTTGTTGTATTATGATCTGCATGTACCCATATACTGTACATTGTAACCTAATTGTATTGGCTAGCGCATGGGTAGATGAACGCCGTTGTGGCTAAACATTCATTTCTGGCTACTGTCCCGAGTCATAAGTACTTTAATGGATCACTTAATACATTCGGACGCAATACATTTGTCGTGGTTTCTGACACAACCAAACGTAAGCGCCGCAAACGATGACTCTAAACTGATCCTGTCCGTCTCTCGATGAACCCTCTGACGTTAGCATGCCCCTCAAGAGTACCAAAGAAGCACCGCTTGGCCGCGTTCTCCCAAAGCACAACATCCAGCTGCTTCGCATATGCTAGCACGTATTCATAATCGGCTTGCGACGCGAAGTCTTTGTAAAGATAACCTTAATTTGCGTTTTGGCTGGCGTGAGAAGAGTGCCAGTACGAAAGAAAAGATAATCCTAACCTTCTGCAGATTTCAGCCGATTCCTCTCAAGTTCCCAGAGCCTTATCTGGTCCTGTACAGTCACAGGTAAAAGGGGGTTCTATTCAGGGAAAATCAGCAACCAAATCGTTGTGAGGATGATTGAATATGTACTCACGTTCTTGCGCATCTGTGGGTGTGCATGTGTCGTTAGGTAGCTAATGATCTATCGACGGCGATCAGGATTATTACCCAAACTCGACTACAATCAGAAGAGAACGTTTTGATACCTGGTCAGCCGAGATTCCGTTGCCCAGTGCCTTGCGAACACTTTCACGCGTGAGCATTCCCACAACCAAGTTCGGAAAACGGTATTTCATCGTGATGAACAAATTAAGGACAGCCGTTTGCAAGGGGTTATCTTCCAACCGCCGAAGATATTTAAACTCAAATGCGAAGGTTGAGAAAGAGACAACATACCGGTATACGCATATATCCGATAGTTAGTTTCCAGAACAATGAAGCCTTGTTGCGCAGCCCCTGAACTTAGAGCCACCGCCCCTGTGCCGTCCGCCGTACGAGACCCGCCGGTAGAATGCGAGCTTGGTAAAGGGGGTGACGACGAAGTCAAAGTTGTTGCTAATCGTGTGGGACTAAAACGTTTTGAGGAAGTCTGCAGGGAGAGTGTATTTAGTGAAATGTACCAAAGATGGTAAAACTAGAAGGCTTCATACCTTGCGTTGCCACACAAGCCCATAATCTCGAAGGTCTTCAAGCATTGCCTTCTGTGTTTCGCTCAAGGGTTCTGTCGAATATTCCTGGTATCAAATGAGCGGCGCTTCTTCAGCTGCTTTGACGCAATCATATTATATTTGCCTCACCCGACCAAGATCCATGGTCGACAACATAAATAGAAAGCTAAGCACTTCCACGAGGTCCATTTGCCTCTCCTAGAGACATATTAGCGTCACAGAACAAAATAAAAATTACCAGCTGGTGGTGTACCTCTGCCATGTGCAAGTACTGTAATAGTAAATTCCAAAGTTGATCATGAGGTGGATGGAGGAGGAACTGGAAACCGGAGGAAGTGATCTGTAGAACTGCACCGCTATTGGCAAAAATGTAAGAAGAAGAAACCTTTAGACATATGCACCCACTGAGCGTTATTCATTAAACCACTTCGTTGGAGCAAGTACAAAACTCCTTGGGAAGGTTTGGTAGGATTTTGACCTTGACCAGACGACACCATATAGTGAAGGATGGTCTACGAACTTGTAAGAATTTTTCTTCACCAGTCGGTCACTAGCTCACCTCCCATCGTTCGAGCGCATATGCGTCTAAGTTTTCAATGTTTGCTGACTGTCTTTTGCCGTCCTTGTCGGCAGGGACTCCAAAACTTCCCGTATTACCCCTTCAGAAATTTGTTGGCATGAGGAAAGTGCTTCGTTTATCATGAACGCACCCTCCTGTGATGGCTTGCCTCAGGCTGGATTTGAATGTAGGGTTTAGCGCTAATTTAACGGTCGAATTTTGGGCGATGTGAAGTCCAGTCATAACAGAAAGGGCGGAATCATACGCGCTAGATGCATGTTTATGAATCTGAAGAGTTCATAACCAATCAAAACTCACTTCTTTCCCTCAGGAAGTACCCAAGCTGACATCGTCGCTGCGGATAGGGCACTTTCCAGCCAGAGTAGGTTCATTATGAGCTGCCGCTCAATTGGCCCGAGCAATCTAGAAAAGATGTCAGCTTAGACATACACACGATGCAATGGTACATCACCTAAATATTGAAAGACATGATGATGGCCGTTGATAGAGGCGGGTTAACGTGGTTTGTGACTGGGACTGAAGAAACGGAAGGAGTGGGTGAGGCGCATGTTGAGGAACGATCACATCTGTGTTTTGCAGCGATTGAACAGGCATCCTCAATTATATTTTATCTCGGGGTCATGGAAGGACCCAAGCTTAAGCTCAAGACGGAGTCACTGAATGGTGAACATGACGAGAACTATTGCTTCTAGGGTTAGGGTCTCTGAATTTGGTTCCCACAATCGGCGAGTGCAACTCTCAAGCTTAATGGATAAACAGGGACTTCAATAATTGTCCAAACGGAAGGTCCACATCATCGTAGGCCACAATGTTGGTCCAAAAGTCACGGGGGTACTCAAGTGCCTCTGGCTCTCCATGATTCGCAACACCACCACTTTCTTACTGTACCATGCCTGCAACTCCGACACGCTCATCCAGTCAACACCGCTCTCGTCATGCAGTAGAAAGATATATATCACCTACACGAAATCTGCCAGGTCGCCCTGCGCCAAACTTAAACATTCCTGAAGTCATCGTTCTCTCTTCGGATGGCCAGAATGCCCGGCCAAGCGAAATTGGTTCATCAAGATCCAAAAAGAATACTATCAAGAAGCCAAAATTTCCGATGCGTGAGGTCCTGGAGATATCTTCATCAGATGAAGAGCCAGTACTTCCCAAGGCGCCGGGAAACGATGGCTCTTCTTGGCAGCGGGAGAATTCGAAATTGAAACAGGCGAGTCTCCCATTATTAGAATTTCAATTCCCTACTGACGGCACACCGTCAGATAAACGAGCACCTAGAGAGGAAGGTCGCCCCCCAACGTGCGCAACTTGGCGATTCAAGGAAGCGTCTCGAGGAGCAAAGACAAGAGCTTGTCGCACAATCTCGTGAAATCGATGCCGGCCATCAGGAGATCAAATTGCAGCAGGAGAAACTTGCTGCTTTGCAAGGGAAAGACAAATCAAAATCTGTTGTACGTGGTTCTTTCCGTGCTTTCTCATACTCCACGCCTACAGTCTTATTTCCGTAGGATGCAACACGTTACGACTCGGATATGGCACCCCTTGTCCATCTACAATGAAGCCTGCTCAATCGTACATTCAATGAGGATTGCTGGATTCGTCAACCAACCGAACTTATTAGTAGAGGGACTATTCATTGCTGGCGCTGCTCGACTGCAATATACCCGGACTGTGGCACTAATCATACATGAAGTCCTCATAGAACTCAATTTGATCAACTGGCGGGTCATGCATGCTGTGCGCGTGTACCTCTATAAATTTGCGACGTCGTCTTTACTTAGGGCTTTCCATAATGTACGTCGATCTCTCGTGCCCAATTTTTCAAGCTGATGTACCAAACCACTTCAAAGTGTTCGGGCGATTTCAAGTTTGTATTCAATGCGACTGGTTTGGAGAACACTAACGTGAACGATGCACACGAGGCTCTTCGAGACGAACAATTCAATGCAGCAGCTTTATTTGGCGAACTTGTTGCGCTTGGCATCATCCCTCGCAACAGAATACTACCGAGTTGGGCGATATGCTGTCTTGTGATATATGCGCGCATCTGATGCACTCTCCTTACCTGTAAGTTCTCGTGTTCACTCGCTTTTTGCATACCAACCCTTCTGCTCTAGTCTCTCTGACTGCGGGCACTGTTACTGCGAGGGATGTCTCAAAGGATGGTTCGACGAGACACTCACTAAACGTATTCGCACACACCCCACATACGACGAGAACCGCACACTCGTTCCTCCGAATTGTCCTCAAGTTCTTCAAAGTATTGGTCCTTACCTCACATATCCGATTCAGACGCAACTGCAGGCAGTGTGCAATGCTTCTCGACGACAGCAGCCGGAGTATACCTGCCCGGGATGTCGGCAGGAGATCACGAAAAAACCGGTTCTTAATTTTGTAGTTAGGGGCATGGTTTCCCTCGTCGGGAGCGCCCTTGGACAACCCGATACTCGCAGGGAGTCTGGGCAGCGAGCAGGTCCATTTGACGCCTTTTCCCCCGAATAATCAGCTGTATGCTCCATACTTCTACGTTATTTATATACTCTATGATACATGTATATCATGAACTAAACTAGGGTACACCGGGTACACCACTTGCACTGTATGCAATACCATACAAGACACAATGCAATTTGCAAACAAGACAATACGATGATTGTCATTTGATCAAGATGGGTCAGGAAGGAATACAGCTACTTTTTTTATATGTTTGCTTTCCGTTTCTTCAGGTTTGCTGGTACACGCCCCTCAATGATTTCGACCTCGTCGTCGTTACATGTTGCAAAGTGAAAACGGTAATGAGTAAACAAATGCGTCTCACGGCTTAAACTAAATTTCCGCGAAAGTAACACTCACCAGTAACCGTACTGAGTCATCAGAAATCTTGTCTAGATATTCATCACCTTCGAGAGAACTATATATCTGGTTCTAACAAGTACTAAGCTAGCGCTATCATCATGCCAGCGATAAAAATGATTTAACCTTCCAACCTTCAAGCTAAGATCGAGCAGTATCACTAGCAGCGCAGGTACTAGGCCGCTCAACGTTGAATGCTCAGCAAGCGAGCTCACACAAACCAACAGATCTCAGCGATTTCAGGGTACATTATTTGAGGTGACCTGCGAAGACGCTGCTTATACTAGGGCAGGCAAATTAATGTCTGACTTCCAGGTGAACCATACCATTTTGAGAACACGATACATAGCCATCGTGCTTGAAGCTTGAAGCTTGAATTTTGGATTGGTATGTCCTATCCTACCTGTCACATTAATTTCGCAGGACAATTATCATGTTTCTTCATCTCTTCATGGTGCCCCCCTTTCAAGTCGGAACGCCTCGTTTCCGATCTTGCGTTGTTACCGTCCTCTGCAAGCCCGGGCCAGGCTCGGAAGCTTTCGTTACGAGGTATGAACGAAAATCCGACGTAAAAATCGTAAATATTAATGGCTTTCCTATTAATATGAGCATCAATGCCAATCTCTGTCTATTAAAACAGGAAGATAGCTGTAGAGAGCTGAAGAAACCTGCAGCACGCACTAACTGATGTCAAGATATTAGGTAAATGCCGCGACACTGAAAACGGGAACCAACTGGCCAAACATGAAGTATTGTAACACTCAGCACTGAGCCACTGACCCGCTAGTGGCAACCATACATAGCAGAACATTCTAGGAGACGCCAGTGTCCCCTCCCCTTCTCCGTCCGTACGAATCCCCATCGTCAGTCATTCCTGCCAGCAGGTCTAGACCCACGGAAGCTCTAGCGTCTCAAACCATTGTTGCGGCTACATCACCCATTACTTCCTAAAATTGAAGAATCAGCGCCAGTCATACAGGAGAGAAAATCCTGACATTTATGGCTTTGGGCAGTTTCTCTTGTGCAATTCTAGGCCGTATGTACGCGTGAAATTCTGGTTGCAGGTGTCGCAAGAATACACGATTCCGAGATGTGTTGATTGCACATGCCGGGTTATGCTTTCTTTTTTCATCTCTGAACCACAGCCCTCCCAACAGCAACGGACGCGCAAGTCGTCCGCGCCCCTGATGTTGTGACGTTGCCGGAGGTGAATCGAAATCTCGTGTCCACGTACCAAGTCATTGCAGTGTAGCCCATATGCAACAACCCACATGCACTGAAACAGCTCGCCGAGGGAATGGTCCAACTATAAAGAATTCAGCCAACATAACAGCTAGTGTGAAAAACAGAATTACAGGTGCAGATGACGATCCGTTGTTCAACGCCATTGAGGTTGTGCTCGCATCAGATTGAAGCCGTCTTATTTATCGCAGCGAGTTTGCGAGAGGCCCGCCATTCTGACTTTCCAAATTCCAGCATGGAAGGGACCGCAAGCCATAATGTGGGCTGGCGGGGAGCCAGATGAAACCGCCTGGACGGTGAACGTTCACTTGGTTGGTAGACAAACAAAACCATACGCATCGGTTGACAGTAGTACCGGTCCCTCCAGGCTGAGGGCTCAGTCATGTATGAAGGTGTCACACATGGCGCCTGGACGGTGAGAGATATGTATCACTGGCAGGTGCCACATCGGCATGGCCTTAAAGCGGTGTAGTATCGATGCATGCCATTGAGTACGCAGGACGATAAAGATTGTAAAGGCGTCGGCTTCAGATTCGGAAACATGTGGCTTTGGGATAATGACTCGGAGGATGGCCAAGCGTGCCATGTCGGGATTAGAATGACTTCCATTGCAGATTCCACGCACCAACCGGCCAAGGGCCACCTTGGAATCAAAATCTGAGTCAAAGGTCAATAGCCGCGCTGTGAAATCAGATAGCGTTCAGGAAACAAACGAAAAGAAAAATTGGCCACATACGTAACGCGTGGTAAACTTTTTATTTAAAGCTGACCAGCGCTAACATCAGACATTCAACGATGGAATTGTATAAAATGCATGAGCTGTTCTTGAGATGATGATCTGACTTTGGTAGCCTACTGACGATAAAGACAATCGGATGACGGCATCGACGAGACTCCAGCAAGTGATCTCATTAGCTCGGGAATTGTGCATTGAAGAGGCATGCGTGCCATCATTGACATATCACTGCAATTGTGTGCACTATGATACTCCTCGTGACAGAGACGCCCTCCGCGAGCATTTGTTGCAAAAATGCGATACGTCAAACCTGCATATCGTCCGAGCTCTCCTATTATTTTATGATAGCAATGATGGAGACCTGATTGCGGGCAGTGGGTGTCGCTGCATCCTCGATGACTAATCTCAGCTGAAGATAGGGGATATTCGTGTAAGAATGCATCCATTGCGTTGCGGACAGATATTCCTTGCCTTCTGGCTTTGTTTCGTTAGGCAGGTAATTCTACGGTCCTGCGATGTCAGAATAACCAAAGCTTTTTGAAACCGGCCCCTCATACAACGTCGAGCCACTCGGGCAATTATGTAAAAGCATTTTTTAAGATTGAGAAAAGCAGTCATGTCCCCGACCGTGACAGCTGACGACGAAAACCCCCCCGCTCGTGTGCTTGTTAGTATCACAAGGTAGAACCAACAGGGACTTTTGGGAGACTGACGACCGTCGTAAATCTGTTCCAAGCACCGTCATATTGCTGCCATATGGTTCAATCAACAAATCTTGTAAGATGGTCGACAGGTACCTATGGTTCCGAGTTTCGCTCACCTGTATTCAGAGTCGCGGCAACGCACTGGAGGATGGAGCAGCCTCTCTGGAAGCCTGAGCCAATGACAGATGATAAATTGATTGTTTGTAAACCCTGCAAGTACCGTGGCAATGCTGACTCAGCTACTCAAACCCTCGCAAACACCCTTGTTCTCTGTACCAACGGGCTACCTCCAAGTTCAATTGAATGTCTCTAGCAAATCTGTCATCATCGCCCATCCGCATCTATGCATGCTCAAAAAACTGCAATTTTGAATTCTGAACAAGCACTCGATAGTAGACACGGGTACCCTGGTATCGTTCGGATTCGTGGATCCTCCGATGAATTTCTCATCTGTCCTGACTTGATCCAGTACAAGTATACTGAGGGGGCTTATGGCACTACAAGAGTCAGCGATGCCATCACGGGCATTGCACAAAGTACGTGCAGGAGTCCAATGACCGCATGACCAGTCACGAACATATATATGCACATAAACACTTGGACTCGAATATTTTAATCGTGGAAGTACTCACAGAGTGTGTAATATCATGATCCGAGTCCCATTTTGAGAGCTGCTCTCCAATCGTGCACGACTTGTATTGTGGGCCCGCCAACGGCTGACAGGTCCTCGCATAGGGTGAGCGCCAATAAATTCACGCTGATCCCTATGACTGAACACAGTTAACTGTGCCGGTGACTAGCCTGAGCCATTACCACAACCTCTAGTTACTCATCTAGCCAGAAGCCCGCAAAAGTATTATTACTAGTAGCAGGACTCGGAGCATAGCGCATCCTTTTGATCATGCAAGAATCAGTGGTACGAGCGACTCTGAGTCATAATCGGAAAGGAACAACTGTCTATTGACCTATCCCCCAGAACGTTTCCCATCACATATACAATCAATCTTTGCTCTAAGGCAGAGGATCGGGCTGATCCTTGGGCGGAAGGTTTTGATTCCAGCTAGCTACTCTATGATCCAGATGGTCGATTTCGATCCGCGAAGAATACAATTGATCGTCCGTCACCTATGTATGTACACAGGTGTCAATCAGAGTTATAACATTATTTGATGGACTGTTGAGCGAAGCGCGCGTTCTGGTTAGTATGTTGACGCTCGTGGTTGGGAACGCTTCGGATATGCTGAGAACAGAATCTTTGTATTACTTTCAAAGATCGTATAAACAAGGCAGGCTGAGCGCTGGGGCCTGAGGGATGATGCACATGTACAATCTCTTAAGACGACCGCTGTAGTGTAACATGCAGCTTTAAAATATGGTATTAGTAACTGATCCATTGTCGCCGTAAGTAGCTTGCAGTACACAATTCAGAGAAGCCGAACTGAAAACGAGAAAGACAAGAACTATTTGAGCGAGTCAAGCATGAAAAATTCGAACATCATTCAATAACCACCACATGGTTCCTTTTTCCAGCATCTACCCAACTTATGAGACTACCAAAATGACACTGAAATCGCAAATCAGTCAGGCATGTGCGAAAGAATCGCACGACCGGATCTCACATCTACTGCTGCTGAGCCAGGCATTGTTTCCTGTGATGGTTGAGATTGTATTTGCGCGTGAAAGTCTTGTTGCACGTGTCGCAAGGATGCATGATCCTGAGGTGCCTTTCCTCCACATGCCTAGAGAGGTTCTCCTTATTGAGCTCCTTGTTGCAATCATCCCAAGAACAATGGATGCGCGACTTGTCTGCACCCCGAATTCCGTGGTATTCACAGAGGTGAGCAGAAAGTTCACGCGCAAAAAATGGGTAGTTGCAGCCTGAGCGCGAGCCATCTGGTCCGCTCCACAGACACTGGAACATCGGATCGAGAGACTACGAGTGTTAATTTAATGGTTGTGATGCCCTGTCTGAGGATTTAAAGCTTACGGGTGACGGTGCTAAGGAAAATTCGTTGTATGTGTGGTTGTACGACATGGAGGTGTTGGAGGCGATAGTTGTGATGAATGTATCTTCTGTGGATTGAAACGTTTGAGGGGGGGGGCTTTACTATTCCAGATGAGCTTTCCAGGGAGGCCATCGTTCTAAATCCTCAAACACCAGCCCGGGGCCTCATGGTTGGCAGCCTGGTAGGGTGCCAGATTGGGCTGCGAAAATTTTATTGGTCGGAAGACAAACCATAACTGTCAAATATGTGTCAGTTGCCAATGGCCTTGGTGTCCGTGAAGCGTGTTATCCACGAGTATCAATGCTGCTGGTACGTGTACATGCTTACAAAAACCTAAAAAATCAAAATTCCATCGCAAAACCATGACTTGGTTGAGGAAAGGTCACGCCATGCCGGGACTAGGAGCGCTTCCATGACGATATTCAACCACCAATTGGCCAATGAACGGCTGCGGACCAATTACAAGCCATCCAGACATCAGATTTAAAAACCAGGAAGGAGCAGCTGCGGACCAATTAGAAACCAAAGGAAGCAGACAGACACCAGATTTAAAAGTCAGGAAGGAATGAAAGAACTTGGCGCCGTGAACAACGCGTGTGGTAAAATTAGCCCTTGACGTTATCGGGGCGTCAATAACTTACATCACACGTAATGCTAGCGGCACTTGAGGTGATCCCACTTTTGTCGTACTACTACTGGTTCTGAAAACCATCGGATAGCAGCATCGACGGAACCGTGAGCGGTCTAATTAGCTCGAGTATTGTTAAAAAGAAACGTACCGCCATGTCACCGCGAGTCCGCGACTACGCGCCCCAACGATGCAAGATGCTCCTGTAAGCGCCTGTTAATGCAAATGCACTAAAGGCACACTGTCTCGGAGTGGTTTATGAGGGAGGTACGAAGGACCTGGTTTGCAGGTGAGCATCGCTAATTCCCTGACCGAATCCCTGCAATACTGAACATGAATTCGTGACCCCGCAGACACAACCTGGACCCTCGTCGCGGTTAGGCAAGTAACTTCTCCCGCCCTACGAAGTCGGAGCGACCAGAAGATTTTCTGGAGACCATCTTGTCGCTGACGCTAAACGTTATGCTCATGAATGTGCGCAATCGACCAAGCAGTCTCATATGCCCAGTATTAACTGACCGCGGAGTCTGGCAAAATAATAACGAGATCGAGCCGTTCTCCGCTCGAACCAGAATCGTGACCCCAGGGGATCCGGAAAACAGACGAACATATAGAATTCGTGTGATCCGGGTAAAATCTCAAATGCCACCAAGCTGAAATTTGTCATCATCAAAATTGCGATCCATCCAACATTTTGCAACTCCGAATCTCTTGCCACCAAGAAACAGCCTCGAAGATGGACAAGTGACTGTTCTTGGACGAGAGCGATGATCATCAGATCGATGCCGGTCTTCGACGGGCATTCATATTCATGAATCACCCTCATTCGTCCATCGTTCCTGGTGGCCTTGCTCTCGATCAACTTCGAAGTTGCACCTCGTTCCAGGGATATGCGGGCTCAGCGCTCAGCGCTCATCCATGGCCGCCCAATGTTGGCAACCTCCATTGAGAAGTGATTACCTCATTAGCTAGACGTTATGAGTGTGTCCGGGTAGAATGTGTTCCCAAGGCATTTGGATTCGTTCAACGTAACGTTATTTGAAACAACGCTGAAGCTGTTATGTCTGAATCTGCAGGTACTCGCCAAATGTCTACGCTGTAAATGAGTGCCAGCATATTGGTATCATCTTGCAGTATCATTTGGGGAGGCTGATGTTGTGAGGCTTGAACGAGCCGAAAGTATCACTAACGTGCTTGATCCCTATATACCATATACGCAAGTTATAGTTTTTCTTTGTTATCTAGTACTCTAATGATCGATTTATGTCCTCTTCCGTGTACATAACCTATCTATAGAGATACAGACATGAGCGTCACTTCAATGAACGAATTGATCGAGGCGCCGTGCGGTTCAAGCTGTTACCCAGAATGTTATGGTACTACTCAGATTGAATAAGGGGCGTTCGACACTGTCGGACATTGGTTACACGATACACAATACTACAAAGCGTACAGTGAGAGAAGCCGTCTACAGGTATTAGGCGTAATAGCTTGCAAAACTACTACCAATTTATTATTTAGAAAGAGTTTCGTACTTGAACTAAAATATATTACCACCAGGGCAAATAACAGAATCTAGTAAGTGCATCGAACCATAAGAAACATAGAAAACAGAAGCTCTAAGTGAAGTGTATGGCATAGCATGTCAAACGACTCCAGATTTAATGTTAACCAGAACATGGTTTCTTGTTGTGTCTGCTGAGAGTATCTCTGCGCGAGAATGTAGCTCCGCACGAGACGCACTGGTGTGCAATCATCAAGTGAACTTCCTCAATGTGCCTCGTGAGACTCTCCTTGTTGAGCTCCATATTACAGGACATCCAACAGCATGGAACGCGAGATTTGTCTGACCCGTGAACACCATGAACCTCACGTAAGTGAGTGGAGAGATTGTAACCGCGAATCAAGGCGTTGCATCGCAATCCATTTGCACAAACCCAATAACACTGAAACATCTCATTGAGAGAATGACCCTACAAGCGCCGATTTAGTTGCAATAATGTCATGTAAGTAGATTAACAACTCACAATTGATGGCGCAGAGGATCCAGATCCTCCATTGCCCGAGTAGTAATGGAAATTCATCGACATGATAATGAAGTGATGTTTTACTTGCAGACTAGAGTGGTCTGAGGGAGTACTGAGTAATTACGAAGCCCACTTGCAGTATATATAATCTGAACGAACTTGCCAGGAGCGCCATTGTTCCAGTTGCCCGAGTTCCAGTTGGTGGGGTTTCCAGCCTCGTAGGCTGGCGAGGTGCCAGCGCCTGGATGGTGAAATTTTCGTTGGTTGGTAAACAAGAACATGGCCATCGAATGAGCCAGTTGCTAGTTGCCAGCCTTGTCCTTCAGCGGAGTGTGTCGTCCATGAGTATCAAAATTCCCTGCCGAGTACGCGTGCAGAGCAGCAAACAGCCAGAGGGCCATCAAATTCCTGTTGCTGGAAGTATGGCTCGGTTGAGAGGAAGATGGCCAACTTGAAACGTGCCAGTATTGTCGGAATTAGGTACGTGGATTCCATGACAATTTCCACCCGGCCACCCGGCCAAGGGCCAGCTGCGGAACAAAAAAAAACACGCGATCGGTGAAGGCCAAAGGACACCAGCTTGAGATGAAGTCCAACTGTCCAAGAGTCAAAATGACAGAGCTGGTCCTATATGTGACGCGTGGAAAAATCAACGTCTAATAGTAACAGCTCCCGCGCAACGTAGACTTGTTTCGATATTCCTGCTTGGCCATCAGAAAAAACATCAACGGGACTCTGAATAATCTACTAGTAGAGCGTTCAGCGCGGATGTTATCGCAAAGAAAGACAAACCAGCATAGTCACAATGGACTTCACACTACCGCCACTACAATGATATCCGAGTCATTCACGTTCAAGTTAGCAAGACGTTCTCTGTGACGAAGGCAGCACGTCACTGTCTCGTGGTCGATGATGAGAGTAATAAACACCTGATTTGCGGGTATGCATTGCTTATCAATGACTCCCTAGCCATTCTCGTTTCAGAACAGACTCGATCCCTCAAGTTACAAACCTTCACCTTGCACAAATAAATGAGCCTCTGAGTTGATTAGAAAAGTAACTCATCGACTCCTTGATGTCAGGATGTCCAGAAGCTGCTTTGGAACCTACCTCGTCACCGTACGTCCAACCATCCACCTTCGGAATTGCCATTCATTTTCTACGGACTTTGGATAAAGTGATCGATCACATTCATCGGCAAGCAGACTCCAGAGGACGCAAATAAAAGCATTGTCGCGCAGTCGCGTTAATGACGCTAGAATCGCGAGGCATAATCAGCGAGGATTTCGCAATTAAAAGAAGATCATTGTAAGCCATTCTTAGCATCGAGATCCACCAGGAAGCTCAATGATTGAAGATTGGAAATGTCCGACGAATCGACGAGTACCACTCGTGGTTTCAAGTTTAACGGCTTGCGCGGTCGCGGCGTGTGTCCAAAGGGTCGATGGTCTCTGGGAAAATTACTGGTGAAGGGGTAAACCTCATGAAACCGGCCGATATTGCAACTTCCGTCCACTTTGTCTAGAGACTCTCGTTTGTCATGTTGTCAACGGAACTGGAATTCATCCGAACTTGCGACGCGCCCAAGTCTGGCTCATTCACGACTGCCCATCTCAATGCTAGCAATCTCCGGCCTTTCCACCAACCACACAGACGATGAGAGACGTCCGCCCTGCCTCATCCTTGAAATGGGAATCAGCTGTTGTATCGATGGATCAAGTTATTGCAAAAACAACATAACTATACATTCGTCAACTACTAAACATCTTGAACAAGACAAAGCATGCTCAATCCGTAGATTCCGTACGCACGAAGTCATTAGCTTTGTGCGTTGTACTCGATCTCCTTATGGGGCTTGGAGCGGGCTGTTGTGTTGATCATGTATGAATGTCGAGGATTTCAATACCGGGGGCTGTCATTTTCCCTTGATTATATATGCACGGGAGACGTAGTGGCGTAGTACGTTGCCTACGCAACTAGTCATATGCGATGTTCTACGGCGTGGCGAGATCCGTACTTATAGATGTACCCCCAGTTGCCTCGAGGACGCACAAAAGAATAATATCAATGTTCCGAACACAATCTGATAAGTAGAAATCCCAAATATATCCTCGTGACCATAGCATAAGGTTAGGAGTTGCTAGCCGCGTAATCATATCTCCAAATATTGGTTCTGCTTCACCACCACCTGAGCGATCAAGATGTCTTTATCAATTCATGCTGCTGCTCAGAAAAGTGCGCTTCTGCGTTATCTCCATACTCACGTCTGAATTCCCATCTTCTAGATCAACCAGCCCTTGTTCGCGCATTGGCAGAAGAGAACCCAAGGCTTGTGAATGCTGTCGATGATGTGAGCCGACAAGCCTTAATACGTTTCATTCTGCCTGATGCATGTGCCGCAGGATGGGAGGACGCCACTACATTGGGCTGCGTCGAGCGGCTCGACCGAAATCGCGTGCTATCTCATTGCGAAGAGCTCAGATATCATCGACAACGTAGATGAGAGTGGGTGGACAGCCTTGCACATAGCTGGTATGTTTTGTTAAATATGTGAAGCATAATGTGAACTCATACTCTTCGAGTCTAGTAAGCGCAGGCCATGAAGATGTCGTTCGAGAGCTGGTGGGGGCTGGGGCTGACGTAAACAGAAAGAACGACAAGGGAATTACTCCTCTGTTAGTACATAATGTTCCCTGGGCCGTTGGGGTATCATTTCTACTAGTCTGACATGTACTGCTCAGACACTACGCGGCATCAAAGTCCCGCATTGACGTACGTGGACATTGGTATTATGAACGTGCATATGCTAATGGCATTTACATCGACAGATCGGAAGGTTTCTGATAGAAAGGGGAGCGGACGTATGTGAATTTCTCGAGGGCACTTTGCAGTTATGACATGAGTGACAACCAGATAAATGCCAAAGATAAGGCGAACCAAACGCCCTTGTGAGATCGCCAACGCTTGCACGCCACCAGCTTGTTCACTCAAATTCTCTTAGGCATCGAGCGGCAACAACAGGATCTACAGGATTCATTGCCCTCCTACTCAATCCTCCTGAAGGCTCAACAACCGCCAAACTACGGCTCAACACGGGCGATCGGATAGGTGCGCTTATCATCGCTTTTATGAATAGATTAGATAAAAACGTTATTCTCAGGCAACACGCCCCTTCATCTCGCTATGGAGTCAGCTCATGCACAGGCTGCAGTAATGTTAATCGAGGCCGGTGCTGACCGTGGGAGGGTGCGTCATTTTGAGTCTCACCTCGCCAGGGCGTTTGTTATTGATGATGGTGCTTTAGACCAACTTAGATGAAGTAACCCCTGAGAATGTTGATGGCGTCGAGGGCACCGAGCAGAGACGGGCGAAGCAACATGTGATTGATCACTGCGGCGAGCCCTGATTAGTAGATAGGAAGTAGAAGTAGAAGATTGATGGTACCAGTACCCCCATCAGGTTAGCATCTTTGGGTATTCACAACAACATCTATTAGCACAAAATATAATGCATACAGTGGTTATACATGAGTATTAGTACAAATTCGCACAATGGTACGGACGAAACATCAAACTGTAAGGCGCTGCATATTAACCAGAAAATCCGTGGAACTACGAAGGTCGGAGGCATTTTGAGCAAGATAGTGTAAGGTGGTCAGCTGTCGCGCCTCATAACCGTTACACCAAAAGGTAGAATACTGAAAGCTTAGCTTTCAGTACCAGCGACAGTATATATATTGATTATGGGAAACCAAGTAAGCCAGCGTGCTTACAGATAGGCAGGATGTTAAGAATGTTACAGATCCGAAGTAAAATATCCAGCTTCATGACAAGTAGATGATTTAGCATTCTACGATGAAGCGCAGTTAGAAATGTGCAGTAAAAGAGGTTAAGCCGATCTCACCCTAGAGAAACGGACGCAATAGGAGTCAATTCGATCTTTTGGGAAGTAACTTGATGATTCGGTCTTGTTTGATAGTATGCCCATCCTTCCCGAAATAACGGGTCGAATCGAAGGACCAGTGCAACGAACCAACGATCCAGTTCTGCAGCCCTTCGACATAGATAGCCACCTGCCTGTCAAGCTCTTCTCCCCATGAGGGAAGGATAACGCGGTTGTCTTCAAAGCGCTGGATGGAACCCTTGCACAATCGGCCAATGTAATCAACAGCGCCTTGCAGGTTCAGACCGTATTCGCGCATGAGCACGACAATCATGTTATGTGTGTCATGACGAGATTGCTCCACGTTGTAAGAGAAAATATCCTGTCATCAATGATGTTAGCAGTACAACATCCAGGGACATAATGAAGGCATTACGTTGGACCAAGTGACAAGATCGTTGGTTGCCTCCTCCATGGCCATGATGACTGGATGCGACATTACTCTGTCGGGGAGATCAATCCTAGCTGCATATTCGATGAGGGCAAAGCAAGGCTTGCAGCCGCTTGTGTCTCGCCTCACAGTAATGTAAGATTCAAGATCAGGGACATGTCCCTTGGCACGGTCGTCCGCCTGCTTAGCCACAGCAATGAAGAACAGGTCCATTGTGTGGATAAATCGCTCAGTGCAGCCGGGGCCCCCGGTCTGTATAAAGCGGCTGAAATACCTAGTATACAAACGGTTAATTTACACTGAAATTCTGCAATAAAATAAACCGACGCACGATTTGCACATCTTTCCACCGAGTGTTTCCGCCTGGGAGTTGATCGGATCGCGGAACGAAGAAATGCAGCATTCACGCATTCCCCATGTACTGTCTACATCAAACTCATCCAGCCAGTCATCCATATTAAACAACCAGTTCATGAAATCCGAGCATACTCGGAGATGAAAAGCATCTGCATCGGGGTAGCAAGCTGCAGTGAGTTCACCTGCGTGCAATCCCATAAATACTGTCACTCTGGGCTCTGCAAGACGCGCTCCGTGAAGAAGCCATTGCTCAGAAGCGCGAGACACCGGATAACAGTCAGGATTCAGTCGCAGGGGATAGTGACAATCGCTGACAAGGTCAGGTAAAATAAACCTTGCGGTCTCAAAGTTAGAACGAGTGCTAGTATATGTTGCAGTAGGAGCCATCGTTTAAACTCGTCGGACTCTTATCAAGAATGTCGCGATGAGTGATTGGCAGGAAAGAACGAGGAGAGACACAAACGAAGAGACAGATTTCTCGAAAACATTTGGGTATTTATAGTGACCCATGGAAGGTTTGGAGGGGATCACAGTTCAGGCCGTTCAAGAAAACGCGGTGTTGCACAGCTGTCATGACGGCAGGCTAGGCGTAAAGGCAAATGAAACGACTCAGTTATAACCCAGGTAAAGAAAGATACGTGCCGCAGAATACAGCATAACATAGCATGCTCATGATATCCATGGCCCGAGTTGGAACATATCCGGTTAATTTGGCGCGCCTCGGTGTTCTGTGCCTAATAAACTCTGCAGCTTAATGTTTGAGAAGAACCGAAGACCTGCTTCCGGAACCAACGAAATCCGTGTGCGATCGGAAGTGGCAGAATGACGTTGCCGGAGCAAGTGTGGTTACCGTAGAAGGTAGTACAATATGTATGAGCTATTGGGTGGCTGTTCGACCGTCGGTCCAGGACGAAGTAAGATTTCTCCATGCTCATATGAACATGTCTCGAGAATTTTGGCAAAGTACTAGTCATGAATCAGCTGCGCTATCTGAAACTTCTTTCATTCACATCCAATTTGAAAAAGACTAGTGTGCTGAATTAAGCCGCTGGGGACGGATCGTGGTGCGACATTTGCGATATGTAGCGGGCCATCTGCAGAATTATTATTAATTATAGCATTGCTTGACGAGAAAATGAGGACACTAGAGTGGCCCCATATCGTTAATCTGATAGAGCCACGCCTCCGAGTCGCAGAGTCGTAACAAAAACCTACGCCAGGTAATCTTGCAAGTTCAAGTTGAAGATCGCGGAGAATGAATATAGCTGATTGGTCCAGACCCAGGTCAGGGTATTACGTAATAATACAACCCTCCACAACGCTGGTCCGACTGCACTTGCATTGAACAGATCCTGTGATAGTACTTGTCAAATGCCGTCAACTGCTCTCCCACTTAAAGTTACTCCTGCATCAACGCCAGCAAGGGCTTCACCACAGCCATCTGCTTCGGGCTCAAAGACTCCCACAAAGCAGGCCATTGCCACCAACCCTGGCGAAATATCCAGCCCCCATGAGCTAACAGCTTTCGTGCGTGTTCCAAATTCTTGCTCCTGCAGCCTCCCAACTGGAAATTTACAGGTTGAAACGCTACTTGAACAACTTGATACCCAATTTGACACTATGTCGTCTCAGATTCTTGATCACAGTGCGTTTACGAATCTGCCCTTTCAGTTCACCCACGAATTGAACCATCCCACAGTGATGCAAATGTCAAATAGAGTGGACGCACTGGAGGCTGCTATACAGGATATCATTAGCGGGGATGTAACCACACCAAGTGCATCCATGTCGTCGACACCACTTCTAGCCGCTGGCGCAGCGCTGCCAGGTATTCGAAGGACTGGAAGTGGCGCCCAGTGATGGGGATAGTATGACACAGTTTCAGTCTTCGACTTCGTTCGCATCAGTCATTCCGTGGCTCTATTTCGTTGATGATAGCGTTTACGACATTCATTTTATAATTCGATCTGCACATGCGGACTGACCGCTCATATTCTTTTGCAATAGCAGGCAATTGTACTTTAGCCGGCTCGGATCGTCCGCTACGCGAAGCAACGCGGCGTTATGACCTGCTAGGTATGCTTTCGAGGCAGTGGCAGTACAGATTCTACTTCAGCACCCATTATTATCGCACACCGCCTCGATCTAACCACTTGGATCTCTTCTCGAACGTGTGGAGTTCCGTAAGCTACTCTTCATTGCACAAGAGCATTGGACGCATAATCTCTAGTTTGAAGTGAGGATTCAAGATCGGCTCAACTCACGGCGTGCAGAAAACTCCATCCTCCCTTACTGATGGCCGTCGCTTAGATGGATTTTATGCGAGCACCACTTCTCGTACACAAACTTTGTACCTGTCAAGTACGTATCTTTGTTGCTCATTTGAGAAGGCTGGATGATACCGTCTATTCGTCTGCGAGAAATGCCTATCTTTAGTATCGCATGTGGTCTTACTGCGTAATGACGGTCGTGTGTTCGCCAATAGGAGTTGCTCTAGGAATGTGACCAAATGCGTCATGGATGATAGGCCAGAGCGATGGCCTATGCCCGAGGTTTCCGTCATCACTCAGAATTGATATGCTATCCATAACTCTCCAATATTGTCGGCCCTGTGATAGATTCCTGGCAGTTCGTCTGGTCCAGATGCAGCAAAGACACGGCTATTGATGAGTACGTCGCTGTCAGTTACTATTTTGTTGTTCATGCACATCCCGCTGTGCCCATGGTCTCACCCAGCTAGGGGCTGAAACTTTAGGGTAAAAACTAATCCGATTCTGGTTGATGGCCCACTCCCAGCATCCATCCGGATGTGCAACTTCCCGGCCTTACATCAAAGAGAGCTTAGCCCAGAATGGACCGTCCGCGTCAGGCAGGGTGTTGGTGTAGCAAATGCAAAGTGGAAGGTTGCGATCTCCTCTAGTCCCAGAGTGGTGGTTCCTTTGTTTAACTTTTGATTTTTTTTTTTCATTTATAACTCATCGGGGCTGGCTCGGACATCGCAGGTCGGTGATGGTTGCCAAATGATTGCTCGAATTATAAGAGTATCACTGCCAGTGAAAGCTGGCCGAAGGTACCAACTGATCCACCCCTTCACTGGAACACTTCCCTACTATCCTGTGCAAAAAAAAACAAGGTAGCAAAGTTTGGCCGCACCGCACTCTGCCGTCTCATAATGAAGTTTGGTCACAAAGAACAGGTGTATCATTCCGAAACTGAGATAGCACGGTGCACTTGATCCAAAGTTTCGCTGAATTTTTGCAAGTGTAACTATCATTAAATTTGCATCCCCCTGTAACCGGATATTCTTTTCTCAAGAACAGTACTAGCGTTAGGGGCGCGGCCCAATCATTACCAGGAAAACAAGCAAGAGTCCAGACTGCGGCACATGATATAAACCAAGAGAAGCATCGATTCTAGGCGGACGCAGCACTGCCACCGATCGATTGGTCTGAAATGAAAAGTCTTGAGTACTCTCATGTTGTGATGTCACGCATATCGGGCGGGGTATAAGTGAAGCGAATTGCTCCTCTCCGTCACAACAAACCATGTCTTCAGCAGCCAGGGCACCATCTCGTTACTCTACCCCCAGGATGTTCAGCACATTCAAGTTGGACTGCAAGGCTGCTGCACTCGAGTTTGTCGGGACAACGTTCTTTCTACTTCTAGGGCTCGGTGGTATCCAGGCGGCCAATGGCGAGGCTGAGTCCAGTGGCACCACCATCGAACATGTGATGTACATCGCGACATCCATGGGTTTCAGCCTTCTGGTCTCCGCATGGTTGTTCTACAGGATCACCGGTGGCCTCTTCAACCCCAATATCACACTCGCACTGTTTCTCGTGGGAGTGATAAATCCCGTAAGATTCGTGTTGTTCTCCATCGCACAGCTGGTCGGAAGCATTGCTGCATCGGCGTTGCTGCTTGCACTGACCCCTGGACCGCTGGCTGTCAAGTGAGTGGCCACTGTGACTTTTAATTGTGTCGATCCTGACAATTTCTACCCGTTGCAATAGCACGTTCCTCCAACGGGGAGTCAATCCAGCTCAAGGTGTTTTCATCGAAATGTTCCTCACAGCGGCGCTGGTGTTAGCCGTTCTGATGCTTGCCGCTGAAAAATCCCAGGTTACTCCATTTGCTCCGGTATGGATAGCTGGCATGTCCCATTATGAATAATGTTGAATATCGTGCATCAGGTTGGCATTGGCCTGACACTATTTGTTGGACAATTGTAAGTGGTTTCTATTCCTCGCCATATGACAATATGGTTGATAACGCACAGATGGGCTGTCTTTTATACGGGCGCAGCTATGAATACAGCACGTGCATTCGGGCCTGCTGTCGTCACTGGGTTTCCTTACCCTAGCCAATGGGTGGTAAGCATAAGTATCATTCACGAACGCACACCTGAACTTTGCCCCCTTGTAGTACTGGGTCGGACCCTTCCTCGGCTCGCTGCTGGCGTCTGCTTTCTACGCCATGCTGAAATGGTGAGTAAAATTGACGTACTTGCTCAAATCTATTGACTCCCTGCAGGATGCACTATCAGGATTTGAATCCTACACAGGCGTCCACGCATGAGAAGGACTCGCCAGATCCGCTTGCCGTGCCACCGAACAATACGGAGAAGCCTTCGTCTGTCGGAAATGGTGCAGGAAGGAGCGACGGAAGTGGGCCAAGTGAAGTGTAGAGTCGCTTTCAATCCCCAAGATTTTTTGCTCAAACCAGAACGTGTAAGCCAATCGGCAGCACAGTTTTAACTCGCACACGCAGGTGTAAGCGGTGTCTTCTATTGGTAGATTGTAGTTTGAAATATGTCTATCGTGTGATAAAATTTACGACGAGTTTCCTGTATTCATGTGGTCTCAAATCCGAAGGGCGTTAATAAGAGTCAAAGTAGTACTGAAGGATAACTTACAGTTCAGCATGCACTGCAAAAAGCAAAAGGCTCAATCTGGGTCACTTGAAATGGATGATGGTGGTTGTACGTACCCCAGTGTCCAGCGTCAAGCTCTTTCAACTGATTCTGTGGGAAAAATTGATCAATTAAAGGGATGTTGTGACGATTGATATATCTGTCAAGGCAGTCACACTCTGGTGTAGATTTTTCTGTATAGCTGACACGTACTTGCTCTTCTTTCCCTTAATAATCAAAGTATGACCATCCCAGGATCGTTCCCCAGGCGCGTAAGGGAAAGATTCGATCTCTGCTCGGCCTTCTTTCAAAATGTCGACAGGGATCTTGAATTTCACCGCCGTTGCTTTATTAATCTCAAGATTCGTAAGAAGAAATGATCGAACGCTAGGGTCCTATAGGTCATCATAAGCATACGGCAAGTTGCGAGTACGATCAAAGGCACCTGCTCATGCTCAGACATGATTTCGTCTGCTTCCTTCCTCGTGGAGATGTTGCCTGCTTGTATTATTTCCATAGCACGTATATGTTGTACTGTATCCTGCGAGACTTTGGCTCTGACGGGAGCAATGTCAGACACTATGAGGTCTGTGAGTAAGTCAGAGGGTAGTTCGGGATGCAATGCGAGGGCCATTGCGACCTTGCCGCCCCTTACATGGAATGAGTAATTGAACATAGCAGATTGTTAAAAGAGAGCACACATAGAATGTCCCATAAGTGATACATTGCGTAAGGAGTGCTTCTGACAGAAACTAAGGACGTCCGCTGCCATGTGAGGATAGGTCATTGGTCTAACATGTGGTGAAGATCCGTGATTTCGCAAATCCTGGCCTCAGGTCAGTCACGCTATAGCGCAGAGTGAGACGCTCACTGACGAGTGTATATACGGGTCTGCTGAGGTCGCGCATGAACGCCTTGGAAAGAGACTGCCAGTTGCGCTTCGAACCGCTATCCGCTTCATGACCACGTGATGGACGTGAACAGCAGAGAAAGAGACTCACAAAAACCCATGTAGGATGAGGAGTGGTCTATGCGAGCGATTTCCATCGGCAGGTATGTGTTCGTCGTGGGCCAGCTCGACGGGTGCCACGGCAGTGGAAAGGCATCCTGTGAAGCGTTAAGCGACTTTAGAGTATTGCAACACTGCGCAACGAGAAGTGGCGTCGTACTGTTTCGTAGAACCTGTGGAATCTCAGTTGAAAAGAGTGTTGAGGCTCTATGTACAGAAGATTTGACGATCATCCTCAGGCCTAGGCTGATGCCAAATCCAATGGAGCCCAAGCAAAGAATCCCGGACGGAGGGACCGGAACTTCTGCGATTTTACATAATTGCCGGTCAATTTGCCGGCGAGAAATTGAAGTTGTCATGACCATCTCAGGGTTTTTTTATTTCTACTTACTAGTTTCTACTACTCTGCCGCCGCAATTGCAAGGCTCAAGCAAGCACGTGGCGCACATTTTCATCCACCTGAGAGTTGTGGTGTCCTGTAGTAGCTGATCCAATATGATCAGTCACTCGACATTTACCTGTACGACTCAAAGCCTAACGTCGGAAACCCTGCAGGGACTCCGGAAGGACTCAACTAACCGTCACTAGTACTCCTGGGCTGAGTCCGCTCTCTCGCAAGTTCGTACCGACATCCGGAGGGACTCACAAGGACTCTTATCGTTGTATTTCGATTTCATGTTTATTATAGCTTTTGCGGTAAATATGGACACAGGAGGTCCACCAGGTGATTGGTGAATTATTTGATGGTAGTGGGCCCCATGATGGGGTTGTGCGGAACTATAAAGGCGGGAGCGCTCCCTGCTTCTTCCCGCCTTATCTGCATTCCGCCATGGGTTTCAAAGACACCCTGGCAGATGTTTCGCGTTATCGCAATGCATACACCCTCGCCCTGTCTGCATCTATGGGCTCTATCTTCTTCGGTTGGGACACTGGACTCATGGGTGGCATTTTAACTCTCAAGTCTTTCCAGGATTACTTTGGTATCGATAAGCTGTCCACATCTGATCAAGCCAATTTCAATGGAAATATCGTGTCGGTTATGCAGGCCGGATGCATGTACGTCATTAAGAATATAGAATACTTCGCTACTCATGCTATTTTCTTAAAATTTCTAGTTTCGGTGTCCTAATGACTAGTTGGGCATCCAGTCACTTTGGGCGGAAACGGTCTCTGATTGCTTCGGGCGCCATATACACCATCGGAAGCATGATTCAAGCTGTTGCTGGCCTCGGAAGCAGCCAGGCTGTCGCTCTTCGAGTGCTATACTTTAGTCGCGTCTTTGCTGGTATTGGTGTTGGCATGGTATCCGCTCTGGCTCCCTCATATATATCAGAGTGCATGCCCAGACACATCAGGGGGAGGTGCACCGGCCTTGTCCAGTTCTCTGACAACATCGGCATGATGTTGAGCTGTATGTATTCATTCATAGATGAAACAACCTTGGATTGATGAAATACTTGTCGCAGTCTGGGTGAACTACAGCGCTTCTATCAACATCCCATACAGCGACATGCAATGGCGTATGCCTCTTATAGTCCAGCTTGTCCCAGGTGTACTCTTCATCCTCCTCATGATTCCACAGCCAGAGTCACCCCGCTGGTTGGTTGAGCAGGAACGCTACGATGAAGCCGCAAGGACGCTTGCATATGTTGTTCGAACGTCAGTCGATGACAAAGCCGTTCTTATCACACTCGACGAGATCAAAGCGGACTTCATTGGCAAGCAGCGAACATCTTTGGTCACCCAGTTTCGCATGATGGGAGAGTCGCGTCAAGTTGCGCTTCGCTGCTTAATACCCTCCATCCTTACCTTCCTCCAGCAATGGACTGGTACAAACGCTATCAACTACTTCAGCCCACAGATCTTTGCCGCGCTTGGTATCACCGGTACAACATCTGGTCTGTTTGCAACAGGAATATACGGTCTCGTGAAAGTCTTCGCAGTCGGTTTCACCCTGGCGTTTGCTGTGGAAAGCTGGGGTCGCAAGCTTTGCCTCTTCGTGGGCGCCGTGGGGCAAGGTTTGACTATGCTCTGGATTGGCGGCTTCGGCGCCATCCACCCGCAAAGTACTATTGTACCTGCGAGTTACGTGTCAATCGTCGCCGTCTACCTCTACGCAGTATTTTACTGTATCGGCTGGGGACCTTTGCCGTGGGTCGTGGCCAGCGAAATTGCCCCCAATCATGTCCGCGCAGCCACACTTACCGTCGCGGTCAGCATCAACTGGTTGTTCTCATTCACAATATCACGCCTGACGCCAGTGATGCTGGAGAAGATCACATACGGGACATTCCTACTCTTTGGCATGTGCTGCATGATTGCCTCAGCGTGGACGTATTTCTTCCTGCCTGAGACGAAGGGGTATGCATTGGAGGATATCAAGTATTTGTTCGAGAAAGATGTGATAGTGAGGTCTTTGGAGGACGCGCCTGGTGGACGCTTGTTCCTAGGAGGTAAGCGAGCGACGCCTGTGGATGATCTTAGAGGAGGGGGAGACATCCAGGATTCGAGTGACAGTTCCCAGAAGGGGGATGAAGAGTGTATTGAAGTATCCAATTTCAAGATATGATTGTCACAGATTTGATTTTCATAACGTGCTTCCGTGTACATCCCCTCCCAGAAGAACTTTGTACCTCGTGGTTTCAATACAACGAGGAATGTTATCATGCCAGCTTACAGTGTTTGCCCGCATCTGTTCCGACGCTTGCCGCCTATGTTTTCGCTCGCAAGGGGTTGGAGGTTCGCACCAAGACTGACACCACTCTGGCGATCTTGCCTTATTTTCCCAAGCGTCGCATCAGCTGCAGAACAGAGATAAGACAATATAATGGCGCTGGCACCGTTACGATGTGTATAACAAATTCGTACAATGTAAATCACATACCATGCTCAAGAATAAGTATGTTTCTACCAAGTTTCTACCTTAGTAAATATTCGCAAAACTGAAAACGGCAATAACCCGGCAACTCAAAAAATGTTGGTTTCTTCCCGTAATACTTGTGTGACACCATTCAACTTACTGAGTATTGACTCTCAGTACTCAGTGACTGACAACTGCTGGAGCACTATAAGTTTTGCAGAACTTATAACACGCAATGGTCTCTATAAAAGTATCTGCAGCGGGGAAGCCAATTGCTCTGGCTCGTGGCCTCCCCATGGTCGTGGAACTTTCAGGGAAGCAACTCGAGGACGCGACTGTTGCTGATGTCAAGAGTGCGATAGCCAAAAAGTATCCTGGAGTGAGTCTTTTCCTGTCCACACGGCCAAACGTCTAACAGCTTCTTCAAGTTCTACTTTGACCGCCAAAAAATTACCCTCAAGGACTCCAAGAATACTCTAGCTGATGACATTACATTGAAGGTTGCTGGTGTGGAAGAAGGCGGGGAGTTGTCTGTGAAAGACCTTGGCCCGCAAATGAGCTGGAAAACTGTATTCTTGGTTGAATATGTGAGTGTCTTGTGCGATTCGTGGCCGCGAGCTACTGACGGTGTCATCCCAGGCTGGCCCACTGTTCATCCACCCAGTGATCTATTACTTCCCCGAGATATTTTATGGTGGTCCTGTGCAGCACAGTATGCTTCAACGGTATTTGCATGCATGACTTTCTGGTTCAAATGATGTGCTCAAGCGAGATCAGCTATGTATTAGCATTTGTTATGCTGCACTTCGCCAAACGTGAGCTAGAAACACTGTTCGTGCATCGTTTTTCGCACGCAACTATGCCCTTCATGAATATCTTCAAGAAGTACGCGTTTTGAGAATACGTGTTGCTCTGGTAGACTGACACGTGTTTGTTAGCTCTGCTCATTATCACCTTGGAAGTGGTATGTTCATGTGTATTGGGAGACATTAATCAAACTAACTCCATATAAGGCCTTGCCCTTGCGTACAGCATTTACAGTCCTGTGTATGGCGCTGCCTCGCCCTATATCCGTGGTACAGTTCGCAATGATCCTCTGTACATTCAAGCAGGCGCTGCTATCTGGCTGGTGCGTGTCTTCGTATTTTGGAATGCATTCTAACGCATACTGAATGCGTGCATACTTGTAGTTCTCCGAAATCTCTAATCTGATCACTCATATCAAGCTCCGTACCCTCCGGCCTGCAGGAAGCCGCAAACGCGCCATTCCCCAAGGGTACGGCTTCAACCTTGTCTCGGTCCCAAACTACTTCTTCGAATTCCTTGGATGGTTGGTCATTGCGACTCTCACAGGGAGCTACGCTGGTACGTGCTGCTTTGTTTCTTTTGTGCTTCTGTTTTGAAGTCACGATCCGCGGACTAGCATGGATCTTCCTGGTCATTTCGACGTATCAAATGTATGTCTGGGCTGTCAAGAAGCACCGTGCATATAGGAAAGAATTTGGGAGCGATTACCCAAGGGATAGGAAGGCGATGTTTCCTTTCATTGCGTAAGTGGTGTGTGGCGTATCTTAGTAGCATGCCATCATACGTGTGCACTATATCCGAGGATGATTGGTTTCGTGTCTACGGGAACCACTATACGTATTCTTCCAACCCTTTGCAAACAGCTCAAAATTCATGACTGGGAGACTAGTTTGTTCAGTTCGTTTGCAAGTGCTCCCAGGTCGGTCTCGTTTGTTTTAGTGACTTATTTCTTATTGGTCTGCAGGAAGCCTATGCAACGAGTGTGTGACACCGGCCTAGAAGATGGACTGAGAAGCCATCGATCTTTTCGTGACTCGAAACATTTGCGGCATATTGAACCTGAGAAGAGCCACTGAACAAGCCAAGCTGGACTCTAACCCATAATGTTTTTCTTTGTGAGGTTACTTGCAGATTCATTCTAGTATGTGTACATAAACCTCCTTTCATGCGACAGGATAATTAAGGAATCGCCGCATATGCCCAACGACTCACAGCGATCGTTCAAAGACGAGTGTACGTTCAAACAGCTCTACCTCGATTCGTTTCTTTGGGACTGGGCAACCTAGCAAATGCAGCTCAAAGCTCCTTTTGCCTGCGAACGTCATACCACATCGCCGGCACGGATATGTTACGCCGAGATGTATGTCTTGAATGTGCTTGACAATGGCGCACTTCTCCATGTGTTGTGCGCAGCCATCCCACCAGCATGTCAGGGTGGTGTCGTCAGCCCCCCGGCACCCGTGAACGCTACAGAGGTGCAACGATAGCGCGTCACCTTTGAGGACGTCGCGGCAGCGTACTCCATCGCCTCTGTCCCATAGGCAGATGATTTTGTCCTTCAACAGAGTTGGTGGGGATGGTGCCTTTTGAAAGATGAGTAACGTTGATCTGGATCACCGAGAATATGGACTCACCAACCCGGTGGTGTACTCGATGGTCATCGTGCGGTTCGCGAATGAATGTTAGAGCGGGCTGTGGTGGCCTTTTGAAAGCGCTATGCCAGCGCATTCCGCTTCTTATTAAAATTGATATCTACGAAACAATTCCAATACAACATCTGAGTCAGGGGGAACCCCCGAAAGGCAGGCTGTCAAATCGCTCTAGTTTGCAAGCAGGACATGTTGCCTAGATTGTACAAGTAACTTATTGTCTCGGTGTCAATATTTGCGAAGTCGAGGCTTGATTACAACCTTGTCGTGACAGCTTGTCACTTTCCTGATCTAGCATGCCCATCTGTATCACTTGCACACATCCCATATCGCACCTCTACACAGTTTACGAATCCGCGTACAACCTGAGACTTGAACAATGCGTTGGTGCTCGGTGTCACTCGTTTTGGTTTCATTCTAACGCGAGAGTCACTGGCAGAGCAAATGCCTGAAATTTGCAGATCCATATGTCGAACACGACTCTCTGACGCTCCTCTTGGACCTCATTCTGCTGAAGCGGGAAGTGTATAGACATTTGATATATAATAGAGGGACGGAGCCGCGAAAGGCGCTCGGCAAGAGCAAGACTGGCCTTGAGGGAAGTCAGGAAGGTGAGCACAAACTGGCTGCTACCAATAACCGGCAAAGGGAGAAAGTGAGGGATGGCTGATCTGTGATGATAACGTCGCTGATTGCCCGGCTTGTAGGACAGGTGGTGGCTGATTTTGAAGCTTGCCTGTGGGCTTATCACTGTCGATGCATGTATGTGAACCTATAAAACACGAGTCCCACCGTGCTCTCTAGCTCATCTATTTTAGTTATTCGGTGGGCACAGCTCAGTAAGCTCCATTATTGTTCCAAGGCTGTCGCGTTTTCATGGTCATTAGATCCTCAGATTTCCGCAGACGTTTCACGGTGGACGGTTGAAACCAACATTGTCTTCCTCCGGATCCTCATTGGATGCCTTATAGGTGCCATTCTTGTTTTTTTTATTCAGGTGTTATGCTTACAGCTTGTGCAGAAACATTTGCATTTCATGGAGGAGTGATGTTTGCATCGTATTTTGTACTCGCACTATCGGATTTTTTTCGTTCAAGGAGAAAAACCTCGCCGGTAGAAATATCAGGTGTTCGACAACAGTTCAAGTAAGGTTCGGAATCTGCTGTAGTTATTGATATCTCAATTGCAAACCTAGGTTCTCGCTCGTTCCTCTGACGATTTTCTACTCTTCCCTTACAAAGCTTTTCCTTCTCTTCTTGCTCACGATATGGCGCCCTTCAGCGTCTAAACCTGGAGGTTCTCCATACTATTGGGATCCTTCATACTACAGCAGCTCTCTTGTCACACGTGCCCTCGAGATATGGGATGAGGACAAACTAGATCGTGAGTGGGTCGTTAGGAATGTTTTGGGTGGAATGGCGACTGGATTTGGACTTCGAGGTTTGTCGTGGTCTACATTTCTCAGAATTCGCACTTCATTGAACCATTCCCTCGCAGTTGTGCTCGACTGTCATCCTGTCTTTACGACAATAGTGATCCTTGTTGGTTGGTTGGCGAAAACAGTTGTTGCGGGATTTCTCAAGAATTGGGTGGGTGGAGACGAGCATAATGGGGACAAATGGATGGCATATAGCATCCCATAGTCCTGCGTTCCTCTATTGTAGATTAAATTTGAATCGTGGTCTGGAACTTTGGAAGTGCCAATTAGCCGAGAAGGACCCCTGACACCAGCCTTTCCAGAACAAGTATGGCAATGCGCAATCCAACTGAAATGCATACCCATATCCTTCACCATTAACAGCGATGCCTGCAGTATCCAGTTCATCTTCTCGCGCCCTGAACGCGATCCTACCGCTCGTCGCGTCTGGGCAGCCCTACGAAGCACATCAGAAAGCGCGCACCTTCGCTTCTCGCTACAGCAAGTCTGGGCAGTATGACACTGCCATCGACGTACTCTTCCAGAGCGCGAGGGAACTCCTGAAAGTTGGCCAGCAGGGCAGTGGAACAGATTTGACGCAGTTCCTTCTAGAAGTATATGAAAGCAAGGGCGAGGCTGTGAATGATGAATCTCGAGGTGTGCTCCTGATCCCCTGCGTGCAAGTGAATATGGCACTGATTTGGTATGCTCAGGGAGATTAACGCAACTCATCGCGCTGACTGGATCATCCGGGTCATGGAGGAAAACGATAATTGATAGATCCATATCGTACAGTTGTCCTCAAATCGGATCGGTACTTGGGCTGATCATTATGATGCGTTTAGATGGTCAGCGAGACATGGTGATTGTCCCGCAGGTGACCAAGACTTGCACCACTATGTTGGGGAGCTCCTATACAAAGGTATATTGGACACTATCTACAAAACTCGTGCTCACGATGTGCAGATGGGGCCTTCGATGCGGCAGAGCCTCACTTCCTCGCGTCAGGCAAAAGGGATAGCGCACGTTCACTAGCGAACATGATGGTAGAATGGTCCGCAGCAGGCGGAGCTCTAGGGATCTTTGGTCTTCGAGGCACACTTCCGTAAGTCGAGACTCACGTCCATATCATTTTCTTCGTTCTCCGGTTCATGACATCCCATCACAGATATCTACAAAATGGCAACATCGTCGGAGCCCGCACCTTCATCTCGCAGTTTATTGCACAATCGATTTCATCTCGACCGGGTCTGCTTTCGCCGCTGCAGACATCTCCATTGCCTGTCACCTCTACGAGTGAAATCACACATACGACTGAGCCTGTGCTCAACTTCTGTCAGCTTGCTGTCTTGACATGTCAACGCGCGAATGGGGAGAAGAATAAAGTGATTCGCGAAAGCTGGGTAAGGCTTTGTGGAACATATCAAGCTAAAGGTGGCGTCTTAGCAACCAAGGAGGTTCGGATGGTGAGTCAAACGATTATCTGCTTGATTTTCTCAAAACAAACCGCACCATTTAGGCACTACAGGAGATAGCGACGTTGTACTTTGCAATTCCCCCACCGCGCGCTCAGCCTGATAATCCATTGGGGGCCATGATCTCCTCTATGCTGGGGGGTGGAATGCCGGGAGGAGGAGCGCCTCCGCGGCGGATGCTGTCTCCCGCTGTGAGCAGACCATCGGCACCAGGGCTGGATTAGTCTCCATTCAAAGGCTCTGATTGGGTGTAGCTCAGACGTCGACTGACATGGAATGGTAAGATAATCGAAAGGGACGTGTTACTGGGTATCTTCGAGGCCAGCGGAAGCCATATCCAATGATCCTGACTTATTAATGAGGGAATGATAGTCTCTTGTAGTTGGCCTAACTCATGCATATGAGAGTCGGTATGCCTGACCTATTGTGTATGACGTGGATCTATGGATTACGTCTTGAACATAAGTTGCCAGAGAGCGTAAATGGGTTGCAAGTAGTACCGATGTGGTATACTGTCTTCGCAAGCGGAGTACATCAAATTCTCGTGGCCAGTTGAAAGGTCAAAATTTTGGGCACGTTAAATGAGGAAAGGCATAGTGTACCATTTCATGATGCCCGTAATACAGACCCCAAAGGGATGCTTTTAGAGCAAGAACATTCGAACTTCAAATTCCCTGAGTCCAACATATTCAATCGTCCCTTGCTCTCTTCCCTTTCGAAGCTTCTCGCCACCGAGCCTTCCATTCCCTCGTCAGCGCACCTTTTTGGGTCTCCCACTGAGAGTAAATTTCGGAGGTAGTTTGGGTGCGGGAGAAGGGCTCCTCGTGAGGGAAAAGGGAGAATATATCTCGAGGTGTGTTCCTTGTGTTGGAGGAACGCGAACGGAGGGTTGGTGGGAGAGGAAAGAAGAAGGGGAAATTCGAGTCCAGTGTCGGGTGTATTTGTGCCTGCTCATGGGGAATGGAGACTACGTGAGGAAGAGGCAGCGCATGATCCGGTTGGGTGGTGTGAGGAAGGTCTGAAATCCCGAGTATGTCTTCCTCCTCAAAATCCAGGTCGAGGTGACCGAGCAATGAAAATCCGGCTGTAATGGGTCGCAGTCAGTCAAGGTTAACCGCAATGAAAGCGGGGGAAAGTAAAGATAAATAAACACATAGTGAGGCGCAGTAAGACGAGATGAATACAGTGAGACGAGATGAATGCAATGAGACAAAAGCACACCTTCCTCCTCCCTCGGTGCAAACAGATCTTTCAGTTTTGTTTGCTTCTGACTCTGAGCGGACGGCTTTGACGCGGATGTAGGGCGAGACTGCGAGTTGAGCGGATACTCCACTGTATCCGATTCCATATCCATATCCTTGTATTTCGCCAGCGGAACTTCCTCGATGTCGCCCCCATCCACATCCATCCGTGTCCCAGTCTGGGGCTCTCTCGCCTTGCCTTTACCCTCAAGACGCGCGTCTTCAATATCAGACAAGCTCTCCTGTCCACCCCATCCTTCATCTCCGTCCTTGTCCCCAAAAAGAGAGTGAAGGACTGCAAGAGAGGTAAACTTTTCTTGCGTGAGGGAGGGGATTGCTCCAGTCACAGCCTCAGTTACGGGTGAGCGAGTGGTGGGAATGGGTGTCAGCACTGGTGATGGGAGGGAGGAAAGAGCAGAATTTGGGACCGGCGGTGACAAAGACTCGTGGTCATCATCTTCATCATCAGTACTAGGTGCAATTTCGGTGTCCTGATAATTGTCACTGTTCTCGGCCGCCTCAGCACGTCTTTTTCTCGGGATTACAGGCCCACCGGCGTGTTCTACAACATCCACCACACCCGCTACCTCAGCATCCAACCAGATACCCTTCAGATGTGTTGAGTCCCAGCGCGTCGGATCGATCGTCCGGCGGCGCGCGCGCGTGGGGGGAAGTTTGACGCGTTTTTTGCGTTTCCCTGTTACAAGTTTCCCATCCTTGTCGTACTTCTTGTTCCCTGCACTGGCAAGTACACGGGGCGGCTCCAAGGCTTTCTCAGGTCTCATTCGCATGATTCTCACCACACGTCCCATCTCAGTGACCCTCCATCCCCCTCGGGTACGTGCTGTCTCGGGCGTGACCAGTGACATATCAGACGCATGGGTGCCTACCTTGGAATTGACACGCCGTTTTTTGGGTGGTGGAGTGGGAACAGAGGCAAGTCTGTGGATTTTTGGGGTCAGTGGGGAGTGAGTGTGTGAGGAAGGATAAAAACACACCGTTCACGAAAATCAGGCTTTGCATCTCCAATACGGAGCTTGGCGCCTTTCCATACTGTTCCACTGAGTACATTCACGCCTGGCCAATGTCAACCATAAAATTGACAAAAGACAAAAGTAAAAACTTACACCTCGCCAAGTCTGTTCTGTGACCTTCAATCGTCGCGTAGCCGAAAGGCCTCGGTTGGCCTAGTGCATCGAGTTTCCCAAAGCCATCGAGCGAGATTACCCTCCCAAAGGCGCCAAGTCGCTTTGCAAGGTCAGCAGTCGTGATGGCAGGTGTTGTGAGACCAGATATATGCAGCCGTTTTGTTATGGTTTCGGTGGACATGATGATTGCATGACAAAGCCGCTACGGTAGGATTACATGTACATTGAACTTTTTGGCATTGCAAACAACATGCACGTATGCGTAGCTCACTCAGAATCCAATCACTCCTCGGTCTCGGAAATCATTGATCGTTTCCCTGCAAAACATCGTACGAAGGTCGATAACAGATAACAACGCCGCCCGCACCCTCCGCAGTACTGTTACGCAATTTAAATTTTGCTTTGACTCAATTGAGGACTTCGCATCGCACACCTTACCACTTCGAGAGCTGGGCATAAATAGTATTCATCACCATGGAATTTAGCGAAAGCGCTGAACAGTGGTATATCCAGAAACTAGCACGAATGCTAGGATATCATCATAACCCCCACTCGCTCGCGCCCATCCCTCCAATATGACATTAATATCAAATGATCCCAGTTGGTGGCCGACAATCAATTGGAATATTGCTTACAGCTACTGGATAGGTTCGTCGCATCAATCAGTGATGTCTTGATCTAACATTGAATTGCGGTATTGCAGTTGCTGCCGGCGCCGTGGTGGTATACGATTGGAGTGAGCAGAACGGCATTCAAAAACTATTGATAATTCTCATAACACTGTTTCCAGTACTAACACTTGGGCAAGAGGTAGGTCGGTACTTTTGCCGGAGTAGCCAAGTCGCTGAGAATGGTGTCATAGATTGAACTGATCTGGGTGAGTGACAGAGTCCCATATCAGAAGAGAACAGAATACAATGAATTTGGGGCAGAGGCAACGTTGGTCTCTCATGACTCTGCTGTACCTCGTTGTTCGTACCACATATTATACTGTAATGTGGTTGGCAAGTTGCGCTGACTAAAAATGTTCTAGATACGCTATGTTGGGCTGCCATATTCTGTGTATGTTATTGAAGCCAAAAATTGCTGTACTGACAGCTCACCTCTCTTGACCAGTATGAGCTTTCTGCGTATGTCTCATGTGTGCTGTGCTTAATTCATCTGACCGGCAGCACACAGCAAATATTCCGACTGTCTCCCTGACAGATGCAGTGAGTATTCCGCAACCATCTCATTCTCATATGCTCATTTATAGGGGTGAGAGACATTCTGAACATCAAATGTGGCTCGACGTGATGACTCAATAGGTGTGAGTGGGAGCATTTGATTCTAGCACGAGGGTGATCACTAATTGTGTGTTTCAGGCAATATCATGAACAACGCAATAAATGGAACAATTGTTGTCGTAGCTGCCTTGTTGGGCGGTGAGTTGCCCAGTTGTAATACCTCTGTAATTCTTCCTCGATTGACACATGATGCAAGTCATCATGACCACTCGGTTGCATGCCATGTATCAGAGATCTAGAATCATGCTTATCTTTCTTGTTGTTACCTTCCTGGCTGTCAACATCGTCTGCATAGTGATCGCCTCACTAACACTGACGCATTTTGAAGCGGGTAAGTTTTACTTGTTGACTTGAAGAACACACTCATCGGACGAACACCAGAGGAGATGATACTCTCTGGCACACATACGTGTATTAATGGATATGAGGGGGATGTCCAGCTTTGGATCTCAATGATTTGGATGCTCTACACTGTTTGGGAGGTTCTCGCACTGTGTCTTTCAATCTGGATTGCTGTGAAACATTTCTGTGACCTGCGACGACTCAGCCCATCGACAGGATCGATCATTGGGGACTGTTTCAGAGTGCTGATACAATCTCACGTGCTTTATTTTGTAAGGTGAGCTTGTAATGTGAATGTGGTTGTCGTTTTTTGCTCAAGTTCCGCACGTGCTAGCTTTGTTGGTGTCTCTTGCCTCCAGCTTGGTTATCTCTCTCCAGCGGTCGAAGTGCGCCAGCCTGTTGCTGATATCTTCTTGTAACCACTGCTCATCGTTTCTGTAGGAATTTTTGTCTAAGGAAGCTCAGATACTCGAAGGTGCTTTCGAAATTTTCTTGGTCGTGCAGATGTTTGTGCTGGGACCACGCCTCATCCTTAGCGTTCGAGAAAATCACGCAAAAATTGTGGCCAACTCTGATGCAGAAACTAGCATGATCTCGATTGTCTTTAAAGAGCGTATACATGTACCAACTAGCAGTACTGTGTAGGGAAATGTTTGCCGAGTGTTCTGCAGGGAGGAGATATTGGTCGAGGATCTGTTGTGGTATTTATTTCAGTCATGGTGTTTCAAAGTATATTTAAGACGAAGTTTATATAGAAAAACCCATTTATTATTGTATCGATACTGAAATGCGAGAATCAGTATACATTGGCTAATTCTACGTGTTTGTGGAGTTCCGCTGTCTGAGCACACATATGAGAAGATGAAGTGTCCAAGTTCGCAACGCATGAAGCACAGGGGGCTGACGGCTCATCGGTCTGAATTGCCATCTGAATGAATCGTGCAGACTGATGACTCGACTGTTTCCCTCTATCTGAGCATAACGAAGGAAGGAGAATGACCGTGATGAGCAGAAGCCTAGATTTCTGATAACACAGCTGCCCTGGTTCGCAGAACATAACCAGTGACAATCATGTCTGCGTAAACGAATGAAGTGAGGGGAATAATGGATGGATTGCAAGGAACTAAAGAGAAGGGGTAACAGCAATGATTCGTGATGCCATGAGTGGAAGCCCAGATGGCTGATGAGGTAATGAGTCTGCTCCTTGCTCATATCATCCACCTGGGCTGTCCGTATGAATGGAATGGGAGGGGCTGGGTCACGGGGAGAAAAGTTCACAGGATGTGCTTACAGGCTTGTGTTAATAAGGTAAAGTCTTAAGGCAGGTGTGGACGACACTATGGGACCATAAACTCTTTTTGCGCAGGAACCAATTAAATGCAAAGGGCAGAGAGTGGATCCGAGTCCGATAGCGATACTAGTGAGTGAAAGATAAGGGCGCGGGCGGTGCTGTTGGACTTGTCAAGCAAGACGTTCTAAATAGGGTCCCATTATCATAAGGGAAGGAGCAGATCGCCCTCAGGTCAGAAATTGAGTTATGGGATAGAGCTGTGTGATGGCTAACAGAACGTAATTGTGATACTTACATGTGGATTTACATCTGATGCGGGGCCGAGTCGGTGCAAAGATTAGTTTGAGAACGTTCTGGATATTGACTCGGAATGATAGGAACGTTGGCAGGTAGTAGAGTTGAATAGTCAGGATAGAGGGGCATGATTGAGGTAACCAGCTTGTGGACGGAGAGAAATGAGTGGAAAGTGACTATATTAATGGCGGGAAGTCATTTATATGGAGGAAAGGGTTGAATTCAAGTAAAGAATGCTAGATTTCGGAGCAATTCAGGGCAGTGTACCAGTGCTTGAAGTTTGAACTAAACGGAGATTCAAATGACTTCCATCTGACTTCCATCAATTAGCATCGCAGGGCCATGAAATAGCACCATGCTGATTTTGGCAACACAAGCGTCAAATGGTGGTATATCTAGCACGAACGCTAGGATATCATTATATTATAACCCCAACTCGCTATCACCCATCCCTCGAATATGGTTGTAGTCTTAAATGATCCTAGTTGGTGGCCGATAATCAGTCGGAATATGTTTCTTAGCTATTGGATGGGTTCGTCGTATTATTTGGAGATGTCTCGATCTAAATTTTACTTGCACTTTTGCAGTTGCCGCCGGCGTCATGGTGGTATACGATTGGGGTGAGCAGTTGGACGGTGTTCGGAAACTACTGACATTGTTATGATATCTCCAGCACTAACATTCGAACAAGAGGTATGATAGATCAACGTTCTCGCTGGAGCGAAAATTCGCTAAGCATCATGTCATAGATTGAACTAATCTGGGTGAGTGACGAGAGTCCTGTATCAAAAGAAAACAGGAAACGACAATTAATTCGCGACAGAGGCAACGCTGGTCTCTCATGACTGTGCTATATATCGTTGTTCGTACCTCATTTTACTATACTATAGCGTGGTTAGCAAGTTTGTGCTGACTCCAAAATGTTCTAGATACGCTATATTGGAATACCATATTATGTGTATGTTTTTGGGGCTAACAAATTAATGCTGTGCTAATTGCCCATCTCTCATTGTCAGCATCTGCATTCTGGGTATGTCTCATATGCGCTTTGGTCGACTCTTCTGACCGACGGCATATAGCAAATATGCCATTGGTCTCGCTGACAGATACAGTGAGTATTCCGCAACCATATCATCCCCATCCACTGATGAACACACTCGTTTGTAGGAGTGAGTGAAATTCTGAACATCGAACTTAGCTCTACATAATGACACGATCTTAGGTGTAAGTTCGAGCGTATGATTCTAGTACGAGGGTGATCACTGATTGGGTGTTCTAGGCAATATTGTGAACTACATAATGAATGGAACAAATGTTGTCGTAACTGCCTTGTTAGGCGGTGAGTTACCCAGCTGCAATATCTCTATAATATTGACTTGACCAAATCATCGTGCAAGTCATCATGATTACTCGGTTGTATGCCATGTATCAGAGATCTAGAATCACACTTATCTTCCTTGTCGTTATCTTCCTGGCTGTCAACATTACCTGCGGAGTAATCACGGCAATAGTACTCAAGCACTCTTCCACAGGTAAGCTTTACTTGTTGGCTTGACCGAGAGACACACCTCATTGGGCGAGCGCTAGAGGAGCTGATACTCTCTGGTACGTATATGTGCAATTCTGGATATGAGGGGAACGGCCGGCTTCTGGCCTCAATGACTTGGACGCTCAATACGGGTTGGGAGGTCCTCGCATTGTGTTTTTCAGTTTGGATCGCTGTGAAACACTTCCGTGACCTACGACGACTCGGACCATCGACAGGTTCATTTCTCGGGAACCTTTTTAGAGTGTTGATAAAATCTCACGTGCTTTATTTTGCAAGGTGAGGTTGTAATTTAAATATGGTCATCATCTCCTGCTCAAGTTCCGCACATGCTAGCTTTGTTGGTGTCTCTTGCCTCGAGCTTAGTTTTCTCTCTCCAGAGATTTCGGTGCGCTGATCTGTCGCTGACATCTGCTTGTAATCATTGTGCTCATCATTTCTGTAGAAATCACATTCTATGGTGGTTGAGATACTCTATGGTGCTCTTCAAATCTTTTTAGGCATGCAGACATTTGTGCTGGGACCACGTCTCATTCTTAGTGTTCGAGAATGCCACGCTAAACTCGTGGGCGACTTCGACGCAGAAACAAGCATGAATTCGATTGCCTTCCAGAAACGTGTGCATCTACCAACCAGTAGTACTGTGTAGGGAAATGCTTGCCGAGTGTTCTGCATGGATGTGATATTGGTTGAGGATCCATCTTAGTATTTATTTAAGTCATGGTGTTTCGAAGTATATTCAAGACGAAGTTTATGTAGACAAACCTATTTTTGAGGCATCACTACTGTAACTCAGTGAACTGTCCGCACAATACTTGCGCCAACTGGAATGTCAATCTTGAAGCTTCAAGCTTAACAGCCTTAGAGGATCTTTACAAAAATTTCTTTAGATAAATTTCGAACCGCCATCTATCAGTACATGGTAAAACCGTGATTTACGCCCTGCGTGTGTAAGTTATACGAATTGGTACATATGATTTAGCTGATACTTATGCACTATTCCGAGAGGACAAGCCTCGCTGTTTGATTCCACTCTACGGTTTGCATGTCCCCACACTTCCCGCATTTCTTCCTCCAACATCCCTGTTAGGCAAAGCGTTCTCGGTATCATTTGGTGGTGCCTCGGCAAGTAGATCCGGTGAATCCTTCTCCTGCGTGGATGACTGCCCAGGATTCAGATCTTGATATTGTATCCTGTCATACGCCTCAGCACATGTGAGTGAGACGGTAAATCTTGCTTACCATTTCAGCATACTGTAGAAAGCAGCTCCCAGCAGAGAGCCGAGAAACGGGCCGACCCAATACTTCAATGAGGCGAAGCTTAGATGGGTACACGCGAAGAGTCTGATGTACTTACTACCCAGTGGTCAGGGTAAGGAAACCCAGTAATGACAGCAGGCCCGAATGAACGTGCCGTATTCATGGATGCACACGTATAAAATACGGCCCACCTACGCCAGGGTAGAGACGATTTCAACAACAAGTACATAGGAATGTAGCCCACTTACAAATGTCCGACAAATAGCGTCAGCCCAATACCAATCTGATGCATAACGTTCAGCGTAATCTAATGGGACATGATAATCATCCTTACCGGTGCAAACGGAGTAACCTGGGATTTCTCAGCGGCTAGCATCAGAACGGCTAAAGCCAGCGTCGCAGTGAGGAACATTTCAATGAAAACGCCTTGAAATGAATTGATTCCCTGTTGTAGGAACGTGCTACCGGGGAAGGCGTGGATTTAATCAGGATCGATAAATCAACAGTCGCAACAGCTACTTACTTGACATACAACGGTCCAGGGGTCACCGCAGACAACAACGCTGATGCAGCAATAGCTCCAACCAGCTGTGCGACACAGAACAATACAAATCTCACGGGGTTCACCAACCCTACGAGAAATAGTGCAAGCGTGATATTGGGATTAAAGAGGCCACCGGTTATTCTGTAGAACAACCAAGAGGAGACAAGAAGGCTGAAACCCATCGATGTCGCGATATACATCACATGTTCGATGGTGCTGCCGCTGACTCTTGCTTCGTCAGCAACCGCTTGAATACCGCCAAGTCCTAGGAGTAAAAACACCGTTGTCCCGACGAACTCGAGCGCGGCGGCCTTGCAATCAAGCTTGAATGTGCCAAACAAGCCGCGCATAGAGCAACGAGAGGCTGATCCGGCTGGTGAAGACATGTTGTTTGTGCGATGAAGAGCTTGTACGATGGAGAAAAATTGCAACCTCTTGCAACTCCTTCAAATACTGACACCCGCCTGTGCATCGGTATCAAACCGACATCGATGCAGCCTGTCATTGTAATGTTGAACGAGATATTGTTCATGTTGGCTGAAGTCCTTGTATGCATCACACAACCAGTGATGAATGAGAGGGTTGTACGAATGAAAAATTACCACCTTTGTCTGCTCTACAGCTAAGTTAGAGAGGAATATGTTTCGTGTGGCAGAACGCACGTGTCAAAAACTTGTGTTGATGTGGCCACTATGTGTGATGCCTTGAGGAACTGGTGAATTCTACCCAACGGTGGGTCTGTTGTCGCGAAGGGATGAATTACCTCTACACCAAAAATCCTGTGATGTATCGATGAGGTCTAACGTTGATTGTGTGAACAATCCTTCAAACACATCGCTATGATCACGCATGACGGTGACGTCTGACACCGTGTCGAGTGCTGTCGATCACGTCATTGATATTTGAGTGGATGTTTTCATATATGGACAGAAAACTACCGTATGGTGAACGTATTCGTTTGGCCTCATTTCTCGGCAAACTGAGAGCTGTGTCCAGCACTTTCAGGTGCGGCCACGATCGATAATAGAACGCCTTGATTAATGAACACGCTGCCAGTCAAAAGCTCACGCTCACGAGCCAACTTGGAGCGGGATATGAATGCATTACTGCGGAAAAGGGCTCCGTCAGATAAAGTCGCCTGCAGAAAGCGAAGCGAACTTGAGTGCCTGCATCTAAGGCACCGAAACGATTTTGCGGGCGGGGTAGCGGGAATATCACAGGCCCTGAAATGTATGTCGTGCAAGATCAAGAAATAGTTATCAGAAAAGGTAGCATTTAACCCTCGAAGAATGTCTTAAACAACTGTGAATGACCGTTAGAACAGTGATATCTAAACACGACCAAATATGCATACCTATTGGGACGGTATTACTGCTTTCTGTATAATCCCCTTCGCTGCAAGATTACCTGCCCCCGAAATTTCCTTGCTCCACTCGAGAACTTAATACCCCTATGCATGGTTTCTGGAATAGTTTGCTTGGCATCGCGGTATGGATAAAGTGGCACTGGTTGTAGATGAGTCAAAAATGTCGATTCCCGGGTTAATTAATTTGCTCGATCTGCGTCTTTTCTCCTGTGCTGTTAAAGATATCGGCTGTCGTATCAGTATTTGTTCAGCGACGGAGACTAATATGCTATTATGAAAATTTCTCAATATTCAATTAGATAGGTTGTGTACCCGTAGCTCATACACCGCACTAACCAAGAAGCTATTCGCACCATCCCTTATTGGACCTCATCTTCTTCACGGCGCTGTGTTTAGCCTTCTCTAATCTCCTTCGATTGTCGTATACGGTTTTTAAATTGGCAACCCTTTGTCTTTGCTCTGCACTGGGTTCACTGGTGATGAAGCTCTTTGCAGCATTCATCACGACGGCATGCATCTTGAGAAAAGAAGTTCTGTTTAGTTTGAGATACAGAGTCGACAAGTTGAACAAACTTTGCCCAGGGAATCATCAATATTTTGTGCTTGTGATCGAGATGCGCTAGATGAAACCAGTAAAGAGTGCGATGTTTTGACGTAGTACGGCTTGAATGAAACGGTTTCAGTCTGACAATCTTATGTCAAGTTCCACAAATCACCGTCCTCGCGAGACTCTCGCGCGCCCATATCGGTATCCATGGTGCGTCTACACGACAGCGCGCAGAGACCTTGGTCTCCACCTTGTTGACATTCTAACCAATGTCAATTAAGTACAACGTACTCTCACACGGAAAACGGACGATATGACTGCACCTGTCCTCCGGGACCCGAACTGCGAGAGAAACTAAGTTCGACTAAATTTCTTGGGACGGTTTTGGCGTCTTCGAATGTGCGAAGCCAAACCTTCGCACCTGCCCGATCTTCTGCGCAGGACAGGGAAGCGGTCGAAGGTGGGATGGGAAGGGTATGGATCAGGCGGCACCTCCGAGCCCAGGTGGCCGAAGTTAGTGCATTCCACGACACTCTTGTGACTCGAGGGATCATAAGTGTACCACTCCCGACATTGACATGCAAGAACAAGCACTCGTCAGTGCCCTAGTCGGGGTCAGAAGTAAGAGAGAGTAAGAGTTGGATTGGCATATTACATAAATCGTAGCAAAAAGTCGGAGTACATTTGTAACGTTATCCATGAGTGACCTCACCATTTCCCTCCACCTGACTACCTTAAAATTCAGGAGTCTTTTTTTCTCGCGCTGAGCATGATTTGCCTGCAAACATGACTGCGACTTCAAGTTCCAATGTCAGGAAGGGTCGAGCGCCCAATCACTGGCAGATGGTTATTATAGTATTGTGGTGATCGTGGGTAATCTCACCTTATAGGAACACGTGTCACTGTTCTTATTTTCATTGGCGGTTTGTTAATACCGTCTCCACCATTATGTCGCAGAAACCTGGAGTTCACTCTCTGGAAGGGTTCAGTGCTATTGGCACTGGGATATATCTCCGGAGTGCCCACGAGCAATGTCAGGATACTACATTGCCAAAGTAAGTCCATATCCGTGATGGCATAATAGCTGACCCGTCACGAGGCATTCTGTAGCGTCATTTTGATATTCGGGTGGAGTAGGCCATCACTCTTCTCGTTCTTGCTCAAGTTCTTGTCTAACGTGCTGTGTCTATAGTGGGAGCACAACTTAGGCATTTGCAGAATTATACCCATGCATACACCAAATTATATCCAAACGCATCTCAGATCGTTGTTCGGTGCAATCCCGACGTGTTCTGGACTACAACCGGTACTAGAGTGAGCACCTCACAATTCCTCACTGTTATTTTGTCGGCTCACTCAATTAAAAAGCAACGGCGCCTCATGCCCGTAATCGATGCCTTAGAAGCACTGCACTGCTTTCCATCTTCCTCTTCTGCCCAACCGCCTCCCCGCATACTCACTCACGTGTTTTCCAATGGTAAGTTCGCCCAGGCTGAATGCAGAACAAGCTGATCATTGCATGCTCCACCAGGAGGGTCCCTGCAAATGACACTGCTTGGACACATGCTACAGCGGAAATACGGTTCAGCATTAATTCAACGGTTCATCACGAGTGTATTGATCCTTGACTCGTGTCCGGCAACGGGTAGCCTAAAAACAATTAAACTCGCTTTCAGCGCCGTCATCCGGAATCCAATTCTCAGGGTCATCGTACTCACCATGATGTACACATTGCACTTCATCGGCCTTGGTCTTTCTCTGGTATTGGGTAAACGAATCATGCTGATGGAAAACCTCCGAATAGAAATGTGGAATCCCCGCGTCCTGCCATGGATGGGTCTCCACACACCCCGTCTCTATCTCTTCTCGCGCAAAGATAAATTGATTCCGTGGCAAGATGTCACGCAACATGCCGAGACTGCAAAGGAGCGCGGAATAGATGCACGTTGCGAACTGTTTGAGGAGAGCGAACATGTTGCACACATCCGGGTGGAACCAGAGAGATATTGGGCTTCGGTACAGGATATCTGGGCGGCCGCGATCTCCAAGGAAAATGTCGAGGATCAGAGGCTACTCGAATAATTATAGATTTTTGTCGGAAGATTCGCCTCCCTTGTTGTCTAGTGCACCCGTTCCGTTGCGATTTGCAGAGAGCACCCCTTTAACTAGTACATACAGCTGCTACGATTTGCCTCAGATGCTCCTTCCATAGCTAGCGTTTGCTCGGTATATCGATGTCCTTTCTTGATTCCCAATACAAGATGCCTCAATGTACGTCAAGTTTCAACTGAGACAATGTGGAACCGCGGTGGTGGAAGTTCCAACATAATTGGCATACGGAATAGTGTAAGCACGCTGGCTTACTTGGTTTCCCATAATCAATATATATACTGTCGCGGATACTGAAAGCTAAGCTTTCAGTATTTCTACCTTTTGGTGTAACGGTTATGAGGCGCGACAGCTGACCACCTTACAAATAGCAGTGAATCCGCTGCACTGCCACCGTGACAGTAGTGTCGACTACAGTGACTTGGATGTTTGCATCATTCGATCGCATTAGCCGTCAGCATGGACAAAAACACCGCGGGCAGAACAGCATCTACAATCACGCCAAAGTACTAGCACATATTGCATCTGGCTGCCGAGATTCCCCGTCTTGAAGGACCGCAACATTCGCTTGCAAGAATTTCCTAGAGGTAGTCTCGCAGACCGGGCCACTGTGTTTGGACTGCATGTTGAAGGACATGGTAGATAATCATGCATGCGAACTGCTGCTACTGTTAAAGGAAGCTGCGACTTGGACTGTGCTGAGCTGGCAGAATTTGCGATAGCCTGAGTCTCTTTTCGTCTTTTTCCTTGGATATTGCGAGCACCCAAACATCTTGTACCGAAGACCAATACCTCTCTGGCTCGACCCGCATGTGTGCCACATGTTCACTCTCTTCAAACAGCTCACACCGAACATCCATTCCGCCTTCCTTTACTGTCTTGGCATGGTGCATGACCTCTTTCCACGGACTCGTTCTGTCCTTGCGCGAAAAAAGGTAGAGGCGAGGTGTGTGGACACCCATCCATGGCAGAAGGCGGGGATTCCGCATGTGGATGTGGGTGTCAGAAACCAACATCATTTGCTTATCGACCAGCAAAGATAGGCAAAAGCGGACAAAGTACACCGTGGATATGAAGATGAGTGCGACGGGTCTGACAATTGGGTTCTGGAACAAAGCGCTGAATGCGAGTTTGAGTGTATTTAGGTCAACAGTTGTTGGGCATGAGTCAAGGACCAATGCGCTCGTGAATGACCATTGGGCGGATACAAAACCATATCTCTGCTGTAGCATGTGACCAAGACATGTCATTTGCAAGCAGCCCCCTGGTGATCGTTTAGCTTGTTCCAGATTCCATCTGGGTGAACCCACCATTGGAAAACACGTGGCTTAGTACTCGGGGACGCCTTTGTTCAAGGGAGGATTCTGATGATGGCAAGCAATGCAATGCCTCTAAGGCATCAATAACAGGCATGAGACGCCGTTGCTTTTGATTATGTGAGGCGACAACATAACAGTGAGCAAATAATGTGAGGTGCTTACTATAGTACTGATCGTACACCAGAATATGTCAGAGTTGCACCGAACAACGATTTGAGACGCGTTTGGATATAATTTGGTATACGTGTTGGTATAATTTCGCAAATGCCTAAGTTGCGCACCCACTATGAACGCGACTCGTTAGACAAGCACCTCAAGAACGCAAAGGGTAAGGAGCTACTCCACCCAAATATCAAAACAACGCTACGGAATGCCCTGTGAGTTATCATGCTAAACAACGTACACCAGACTCACTTTGGTGATGCGGTGTCCGAGTCCTGACCTTGCTCATGGTTACCCCGAAGATACATTCCAGGGCCAATCATACTGAACCCTTCCAGGGAATGAACTCCAGGTGTTGGCGACATGCTTGTAGAGATTGACCTCATACTGGTTTCCTGACGGGTACTACCAGAAACGAACAACGAAAGCACATGACACGCGTTTAGGCTTTATATGAAGGACGGCTATCTTCTTTCGATTGGTCTGGCTAGGAGACTGCATATTTCGGTGAGCGTATCACATTCCGATCGCGAGCTGCAGTTGCAACGGGAGTTTAACAAAACTTTCTCAAACTTTCCCGGGACCGTGGATTTCTTCGCATGTCAATCGATAAATGAGACTTGACCATGTGCACCTACTACAGAAATCGATGTTCAAAACATTTCGGTTAGCAAGACAAGTCATGCTATATTTCTGATGTTTAGTAAGTCGCTTTGCTACGATAGTTGCGTATTCTACCCCGAAGTGAGGTACGAGTGTAGGGTTAGAATTATGACTTTGTGACAGCGGCAGTGCAGCACGTGGCCTCTCTTGTCTCTGCACCACACAGTGCTCGCGCCACGCTCCAGCAGGCTCAAACCTGCCTTCTGCCTTTCTTTTCCCCACTCACCACTCCCTTGTCCTCGTTATCTCTCGGATCCTCGCAGCCTACATTACATGCACCTATATAGCTGGCTTCAACTACATACTAGTATTACATCTCTCTTCCAGGGGCCCGGGTAGTTGGTACCTAGACCTGCTGAGTTTGAGGCTGCGAGGATGCCCACCCGCCCTCGCAGCTCACCTCGGCTCTCTCTTGCACAGGTTGGGACCGCTATCGGGGCTTTCACCCGAAAACTATCTGCTTCAATAAAAGCAAACATTTTCTTTTGTTCTCTCTACCGCTACTAAGACCGCTGCCAGCAAACACAAAGTCGATACGTATAGCACCCGTAAATATCATTTCACAACACGTCAGCTGCGGATTTTGAAAGTGCGCAAATAAACCTCTCGCTCTTCTGATTTTATGCGTAGACCACTCACTGAGTCATTTCATGCCAGCGAGAGCTTGCTGAGGCTAGGAACGACAGCCTCGAACGGACATAATTTACTTCCGTCAGAAAGATGTAGAGTCTAACATCACTATTTCTAACGTCATTTTTACTTGACACCTACCATTTAATAAGGAGCTTCCAGTGAATTGACAGGAATTAAGCGTGTCCCTCGGGCCCCGAATACTTGGGGCCAGATACTGATATGGACTAGATTTTATATATCTAGGATAGTGACAGCACCAGCAGTCGAGCCCAGCGCAACGCAGCCCCTTTCCTCGTCGTAATCAAGACATGTCCAATTCTCACCATAATTCTTCCACGATGACTTGACCTGCGGTTCATCCTGAGTATTGAGCAATCCAGGGAAAGCGGCGGCTACAAGTGTTTCGTGAGATTGTGGCACAGGCATATTTTGCAGGTGAACGTTCGAAGAGATTAGGCCAGCAACTGAATAGTCTTCTGGTTGTACCCAGACTGCTGTCCCATACGGACCAAGCACCATGTCGGTGCATCGTAGGGCACCCCGACGTGGGGTGACGATTTCTGTAGTCATAGAAGGGGGGAAATTGTAATATGGCCCGTCATCAGTAGTTTCATAAGATGAGGTTATTGGACTCAAAGTCCAGAGTTGAATCTTGAACGTAGATGACCACGGGTCATCATTCTTCGTGCGCACAAGAATTGACAAAGGCTGTCCTCCCATTCCTGTGGAGTCCTCAGGCGAAGACGGCGGAACAGATACAAAAATGCCGTCCACCCAGCCAAATGTGCTCTGGGCATAAGGATGATGGACACATGCGTTGGGATGTGGTGCTAGTTTTGGCTCCGCGAATGCATGAACTGAACGAGCTCTAACAACAAGGATAGTTTTGTATGCGAAGACGACCTGAGTGCATTGGTTCTGCAAATATCGTAGTAATGAAGACGGGGAAAGTAAAATGACAGGGTGACATACCCGCCAAAGGTCCGCTTCGACGGGACTTTGCAAGACCGCGTACTCCTGCGTTTTCCAGTTCCATATTATCGTTTCAGCTTCGTCATCAGCCAAGGCCAGTAAGGGGCCGCACATAGCAATTGGTTGACGCAACGTGTTGAGCCGAGCAATGCATTCAAACCCTGGCGGAGAGTCTGGCACTGTAGACATGATAGCTAATATCTCAACCACAACAGAACTGTGAATGCTTTAGTGCACTGACGAGCGTGGTCAACAAAGCAACACAGACTCATATCTGTGCAGTGACACCGCGAGAGCAGCTTCACAGTCTTCAGATGTGTTCACTGCTAGAGCAGAGAAGACAGCCTTTTGGGGCGACCAGGAAGTGACTCGCGTCAAGTTACTGCGGTCCCAGAGGGTAATCATAGACCATATGCCCTGAGAGACTGTGATGAGCCATCTCCGATCATAGCCTGGAATGAAGTGAATGTCTTGAATGGGGCCTCCTCTGGTCGCTGCGAAGCCAGACGCGCGAAATGTAATTGAAGGAGCTTTCCATGCCTTCCCGAGATGGTAGGCGCGGCGTACTCTGTCCTCCAGATCACGGACAGAGAAACCCGATAGTGGTTTCTTAGAAAAGGGTATGCCCTGTTGCAATATCTGAGAAGAACCGATATTCTGCCATACAATTTGCTGACTTGAGAAGACTAGCAGTCTCCGACATGTCTGATATTTCAAGCAAGAGTGAGCAAAAACTTCAGTTGAGCTGAAACACTCTTACTTGTCTCAAGTTGAGCACATCTGGAACTGTCAGCACAGAAAAGACGGCAAGGAGGGTATCATCATCAAGAGAGTTGAGGCACATATTAGTGGTGTCCTTTGTGATTGAACATACGCTTGAGAGATCCTATTGCCTCGTGGTACACCTGCAGCTTGAGGTTCCTGTGAGTCCCAGCATCTGCTTAGTATGACTTGATTTCCAGATCGTTACAAAGTACTATCATTCTCAAAGGACTTGGAGGCAAAACATACATATGCACACATACCCACATGCGTGCAAACAAGTGGTGCCACCGAATACAACTCTCAAGCTCTCAAGCTTATTAGTAGAACTAGGCGTTATGTCTGCTAGGGAGCCCACCCGACAGCAGCTCTCCTCTCGTTTACAGTACCAATCCCATGTTCCTGCATTCTTGCAAAAATTTCAGAATAAAGTTCAGGGCATAACGGACGAGGACGGAGATGAGCCACAGTACTATGATGACGGTTCGGGACGTCCACCAATACCTGTCCGTGCTGCGATACCCGAACGACCTGACGATGATCCTGGAAGTGTAGACGAAGACGACGTTGATGAAAGACCTCAGGTAGTTGTGCTTAAAAAGGGCAAGCATCTCACTGAGAGGGAAGCAGAGAATGAGAGGCGGAAAGGTGCGTATCACCGTACAGAACTTTTCGCTTTTTTTGACAAGATTACTCAGAGAAAGGATTGCCACTGCTCCCTGATCCCAACAAGAATATCGAGAATGACACCAAGGATGACACGAAATCAGACACGAAAAATTCGAAGAAGAAGCAAAAGGAGGCTGCTGTCACTCTGTCGTTTTCTTCTTCAGGTGCGAAGGCCCAACAATTCAATAAGCTCAAGCGAAAGGTTGTCGGAGATTTGGATGGCAGCGATGAAGGTACCAAGAAAGCATCGAAGAAAAAGCCGAAGAAAACATTGAAAGGACCGCTTTCATTTGGAGAAGACGTGTAATGCAAGTCTTGGGGGCGTAGTAAGTTTTACTCTCTGATTTTGCAGCGGCAATTCTAATATTTTCCGTTGAATCAAGTTTTACCGCAAGGATATATTCTTGCCTTCGTTATAAGGCGTTGAACCCCGAACTAGGTGTGTGTTAAAGCAACGACACGCCAGTAATTCAGTTCCTTGCTGGAGGAACCCATCGCAAAAGCAGGAACATTTGCAGCATTTGTCTCACGCTGCCTATAGAGCTGCACGGACATGCTCTCAGGAGTCAGAAGTTCAGCGGTACGGTGATCTTGCTGATGAGTTCAGCTTAATGGTCAGCGAGATTCGAGAGCATCAAAATTCACAATGTACAGTGTGGAGTCCGTACTCTGGGTTTTTCTTGCACGCCTACTACTGCATTGTTACAGACGTTGGTACTAAGGGTCTTAAAGTATTTGGTTCACGTAGTACACGCATAGTAATTCGCAACGAATCGACATAATCTTCCTGAATAATCACGTGATCAGAACTAAATTCCCAGTGGGGCCTGGGCACGACGACGGCACGCGACTTTGTTTGCAATCCGGCCCAAGTTAGCTGCCAACGCAATAATTAGCGTCTGGCAAGAGGTGACCCACATTCTAGGTCAGCAACTACTCCTTGCACCTTAATACAATCACTGGTGTTCAATTTTGAAAAACTTATTGGTCTTCGTCCCGGTTGCCTTCGGTTTTTCATAATTTTGGAGAACGAAACCAACAGCCGAGGGCAAATCAAAGGAGCTACAACATGTACTCTACTTTTATTCGCCTTGCAGAATATGCGACCTCGAAGCATTTGGACCTGCGCCAGGCAAGTGTTGCGCTATACCCGCCAATTCCGTATGTCTGTCTGTGATGTTTTGGCGACGGCGAGTAGCTCAGTTCTTACTTTTGGCATATTGTAGCCTATACCGGAGACTACTCAGGGCGCACAGGAGGCTCCCACTTGAAATGCGTTCATTGGGTGATGACTATGTCAAAGCTGGTATGTGCTCTACGGTAGTGATGCACCACCAGCTCACACCTTTGTTCTTAAAGAGTTTAGAAGGCATAGAGAGACTACCAATCCAGTGCACATCATGGGATTTCTGACACAGTGGAAGATGTACTTGGATGAGCTACCTCGAGATCCCTCAGACTCGAGAAGTTTCAAGAAACTAGATCCCACGGTATACGAAAAGGTCTTTATGATTCCGCTCATCTAAGAATCTGGTTTACTGGTACTAACATTTGTTCAGATGTCTGCAGAACAACTTGGACAGTTGTACGAGTTCATGCACGCGACTAAAGAGATATGGAAGCCAGTGCCAGTGAATGGCGAACAGGCTCAGTCTGAGACCAAAAAATAACATCGTCAGTGACTGTCGTCCATATCCTATCCTTCGTGCGCATGTACCCTTCCGCTTGGTTCCGTAAAGCCCTGCACGTTCCGACATGGCCGAATCTCAGATCAAGAAATGAAAATCCTCGGTCATCCATAAGCTGTCTTTCGTTTACCTACACCCTTCCGCTTGATTCCGTGATGGCCTACGTGTTCCGCCAACGCCGAATTTGGAACCAAGCTGTGACACTTTCAATCATCCATGTCCTGTCCTTCGTGTGCGTACTTCAATCCGCTTGGTTCCGCAAAAACCTACCCGTTCCGCTTTTTGACACGGCTCGGAGGGCTGAGAAATACGAATGAAGGAACTGGGAAGTTTTAGTCTGAGGTCTCCGGACCAATCCGGCCCAAGACGAGAAAATTCATCCCCTTGCAATCATACTGCCTCCTTCCGTGAGTTCGCCATCAACGGGGCCCCAACCACTTCCCACTATTATGAATGACGTTTGGAGTCACGTGCACGTGTAGATATAAATGAGCTCCATATAGATTACTTGGGTCTTATCATTTCGCCCCAAACTCGCTCATCCATAATGTCGCAAGCTGCTGTCAGTAAAGTTTTCTTGATCTTCATTGCGACAGTTTGACTGAATAGATAGGAAGACCGTTTCATCGAACAACCTGCCTTATGCTGACCTGCCTCCGATTGTGGCGGCACTCTTCGAGGCTAAAGCAAAGAAAGGTGAGGCATTGGCATGGGCGTTACACCGAGACATGGATTCGCTAATACGCAATAGGGTTGTCCTTTGAAGCTATTTCTAAGGCAATCGGAAGAGATGAGATCTGGGTAGCTGCAGCTTTCTATGGACAGGTTTGTCTGCACACTAAGATTGGGTCGCGATTGTTCACGTGTTCACTTAGGCCAAAATGTCTCCCGAGGAGCTCGAAGCTCTTGCAAATGTCCTGGACATTCCCACTGCTAGCGTCCAGAGTGAGCTTGGTTCCCACTGGTGGCCCAACCGTGGTGGCCTTGGACCTATGCCTCCTACCGACCCCGTCCTCTACCGTCTATACGAGAGTGTCCTCGTGTATGGCCATGCCATCAAAGTCAGTCCATTTTGATATCATCTATGACGCAATCTCACAAAACGATCAAAATCAGGCTGTCGTTCATGAGAAGGTTAGAAATTTGAAATTTGATTTGTCAATATGTTAACCTGGTTTCTGCAGTTTGGTGATGGCATCATGTCCATGATCGACTGTAAAGTTAACGTCACCAAGAAGCCGGACCCAAAGGGTGACCGTGTTGTTTTAACGTTCGAGTGAGTTGCCTTGTGTTGTCCGATATCTCTGCTCAGGTGCTCATCTGGTTATTTCTTATTACAGTGGAAAGTTCCTGCCCTACGCAAAATGGTAGTCACTTCGTACTCCAATGTACTCATGATGTATTACTACTACAAACAACGTTAGGGAACCCTGACGCAATTGTTTCGGTGCTCTGCCAGATGTTTTGATTCAGACCAGGATATGATGAATAAGTCGCCTACATGGTCGAATGCCACCTAACCACGTTTACTACAGGAAACCATGATGTCTAGCTCATCTTCATCTTCTGAAAGCTCTTCTCGGGCGCACAGTCTTTCTTCAACCTCTCTATCGTCTTCAAGATCTAGTTCATCCTTCTTCTGCCACGGCTCTGATGCTTCTAGCTTGCATACAGAGGTTTCGAGCAGCCCCCCGGGTTCTCCAAATCTGCAGACATCGTCCCAAAAGACCAAAGATTTCATTGCTGCCGCATCCGCAAAGCTATCCAAAGCCCGCGAACATGTCTCGCATGCGCTCATCGACGCCACTCCTAAGGATTCAAAGTTCCGTTCCCCCATAAACCCTGCTATTGTCGAGGAGGATGTGGGATATGAGTCTGATGGTGATATTCGCGGGGCGAATATGAAAGTTCCTCCAAGCCCCCAGAGGGCAAGACCCAAGTTCCTACGAGTGGACACAAAACAACGCAAACGGGCGGCTTCTATCCTGTCCCTCCACCCGTTCACTAATACAACAAAATCCGTCGCTCCTGGCCCAAACACTACTACTCAAAAACGCTCGCTCGCTCGTCTTGATATTATTTCTAACACGCGCGCAGCTCCGGATTATGAGCTCACCACAATGACGTTATCGAAGCCGCCTGCTGGACTTGGCCTGGCTCTACCGTCAGTATATCTTTCGCAACCCATCCCTCGTGCCTGCACGATGCCAACCATGAAGTCATCCTCTGGACACAACCTGAAAGACTCACCTCCGCATCGCTCGCCAAACCTGCCACCGCAGACTTCCCATCTGTGCGAGCCACCGAAGGTTTACCTTCGCCCCATAGATCTTCCTGGTACACCATCCCCTATGGAGTACCTGCCCCCTAGCATCATCGTGTGTGAGGGTTTGAGTGGAGTGGTTAAGCAATCTTCATCTGTGCTTCCTTCGCCGACAGAAGGATTGTCACCACTCTGGACACTCCCTCCCCTTGCGGGCTTCGCACCACGCAAAACAATGTCTCAGAGTCCCCTGTTGCTTGGTGAGGGTGGTGGAGGCTGGAACCCATACTTCCCTTCCATCTAGGTGGGGCGATGTGTCTGGGCAAGTATACATCCCACTAATCTGGCTGTTTCACACAACACTTGATATGATAAAGTACTTATACATTGATTATGACGACATGTTGACGTGTATGTAAATAAATAACAACTGCAGCATAGCGCGCATAACAATTTACTATGCATCAACGACAGGGAGACACATCGCGATTCGGCTGAGAGGCTAGGCGACACCTGCATCAACGCAGAGTCCAATGTATTGGAGGCCCATCCCGTCGCTCGCGAAGTCCGGTGGGTTAGCACCAGTAAGGGAGGTCTCAGCCTGCCCCTTGACGTATGCTGTGTTTTGAAGGGTCTGCAGAGCAACTGGGATATATACATCGAAAAAACTGTTTTTTTGCGAAAAAAGGAGGGCGCACCATCAACGTGATGGGTGGACATCCCATTGCACACCAGGTTGACGAATACAGAACCGATTTGCATTCACCAACGGAACGTCAATATTGACGCCTTGCAGTTTCTTGTCGGTCTTTGCACGGTAAAGGCCATTGGGCCAAGTGACAGCTTTAAGAACGATGGGCGCTTCCGACATCAGAGGCGCATAAGTAGTATGATACCACACTAGTACTTTTGCATCGAGCGCTGATGTAATGCAAGATGGAGGCTGTACAAGCAACGACGCTACGGGATATATTGCTGCGTATGAAAAGTAGCAGAATAACAAGCTGGACATGTACCGTACGTAAAACATCGCACGTATCCAAGTCACGAGAGCAAGGCAAACAAACAATTGCCGGAAATTACCAATCTCGGACTGTGTTTACTGCCTCCGCTGAGTCCGCTCATGCGTCACACAATAGTCACATGACTCACATCAGCATGATCAGAATTCAGGTGCGATTTCTGGATGGTGTCTTATGAGTATTGAACAAATATCATTCATGAATCAGGATCTATCTACCAATAGCAGTGCGATACATCACCATTACATCAAGTGCACAGTGCATTTGTGCGCTTTGTATTGCTTCGTCACCGACGTCACGGTGTTGGAATCTTTGCTTATCGTTTTGATAGGCCTAACGATTCAAGGGTGCGAGGCGACGGATCAAGTGAGTGATATTTTCTCTGCTTCGACTCACCCTATATCACGGTGTCTTTTCTGACTTATCCTGTGCTGTACCACTGAATGGTCCTTGTTCCACAAGAGTGATCGGAGAAACTGCTATGCCTTTGGCTCGTCAAGGATGGTCAAAGAGTGTGCACATTCTTTTTTCATTCGTATCTCCATTGGAACATCGATGACTACATGACTCAATACAGCACTGCACTTTTTTGCAAGCTTGCAACAAGAACGCCCCGAAAATCGCACTGGAAATGAGTTTCCGACAACACCAACGACTAAAACTTTCTTGGAAGTCGCGTGCGTAATACTAGTTTGCAAATTAAAATTCCAAGCTACTTTGATTCAATCCAGGGCTTTCTCCTGTTGCTTGATATTGTACGCAGTACTTACTCTACACAACCATGGGTCGTGAGGCGGGATCAAAGATTTATCTCCATCATGCAGATTTTGGCGATTCAAGCGCTGGACGGTGGTATATCTAGCACGAACATCGTGCTAGATCGTTAACACCCCCAACATCTCCCACACGCTCTCACCTATCCCTCGAGTATGACCTTCGTTTCCAATGATCCCAGTTGGTGGCCGTACATCGATGCGCAATTTTTTTTCAGCCATTGTTTAGGTTTGTCGTATCAGTCGATGACTCGGTGATGTCTCGATCTAACATCGACTTGCATTCTGCAGCTGCCGCCGGCATCGTGATCGTATATGATTGGGGTGAGCAGAACGCTGTTCTGAAACTACTGTCATTCTTATGATGTCTCCAGTATTGACACTGGGGCAAGAGGTAGGTTGACCTTGTCGCCAGAGCAGCCAAGTCACTAATAATGGTTTATAGATTGAATTGATTTGGGTGAGTGATGGAGTCTTGTCAGAAAAACAGCCTGAGGAGAATATAATGAATTCGCGACAGAGGCAACGCTGGTCTCTCATGACTGTGCTGTATCTCATTGTTCGTGTCTCATATTTTATTATAGCGTGATTGGCGAGTTGTGCTGACTCTAAAAATGTTTTAGATACGTTATATTGGAATCTTATTTCCTGTGTATGTTTCGAGGTCAAGAATTGACGTTGTGCTAATAGTTCATCTCTGACAATTAGTGTCAATGCTCTGCGTATGTCTCACATGCACTGTGTTTGACTCTTCTGACCGGAAGCACACAGAATCCATAACATTTGTCTCGCTTACAGATGCAGTGAGTATTCTGTAACTATCTCCCTCCTGTCCGATCAATGCACATACGTAGGGGTGAGTGAAATTCTGATCATTGACCTTGGTTCAGCGTAATGACTACACAGGTGTGAGTCGAGTGTTTGATTCTAGTACGAGGTGATCACTGATCGGGTGTTTCAGGCCATATACTGTCCCACGCAACAAGTTGGACAACTATGATCATCAATGTCATGCTGGACGGTGAGCTGCAAAATCTCGGTGATATTGACCCGACTGAATGATGCTGCAAGTCATCATGATTGCTCGGTTACATGCCATGTATCAGGGATCCAGAACCATGCTCATCTTCCTTGTTATTATCTTACTGGCTGTTAGCATCGCCTGTGGAGTACTCACGGCAATAGGACTCGAGAATGTTGTAGCACGTGAGTTTTGCTTGTTGACTTGCAGAATGCAGCTCATTGACAAACATCAGAGGAGCTGATACTCTCTGGCATGTATATGTGCAGTTATGACTTTGGTGGGGATGCCTCGTTTCTGTTTATAATGGCTTGGATGGTCAGCATTGTTTGGGAGCTTCTCGCACTTTTTCTTTCGGTCTGGATTGCTGTGAAACACTTCCGTGACCTGCGACGCCTCGGCCCATCGACAGGATCGACGATCGGGGACTGTTTCAGAGTGCTGGCAAAATCTCACGTGCTTTATTTTGCGAGGTGAGCTTGTAATTGAGAATGTGGTTATCTTCTTCTGCTCAGATTCCGTACGTGCTAGCTTCGCTGGTGTCTCTTGCTTGGAGCTTATTTATTTCTCTCCAGTGGTCATGGTGCGCCGGTCTGTCGCTGACATCTGCTTATACTAATGGCTCATTATTTCTGTAGACTTCGAATTCTTTTGGAGCTATTGTAGGTATTCTTAATGTTTTATGGGTCGTGCAGATGTTTGTGTTGGGACCACGCCTCATCCTTAGCGTTCGAGAATATTACGCAAAACTCGTTGCCGAATCCGACGCACAAACTAGCATGAACTCAATTGTCTTCCAGGAGCATGTGTACATATCAACTAGTAGTACTGTGTAGGGAAATGTTTGCCGAGCGTTTGGCAGGGAGGAGAAATTTGGTCCAGGGTCCGTCGTGGCATTTATTAAACATGGTGTTAGAAGTGTATTTAAGGCGACGTTTTTGTATATAAACCCATTTCTTGTTGTATCACTACTGGAAGTCGGTGAACCGCCCGCCCACACTTGCACTGAGGGACTTGTCCAAAACGTCCAGCAACCAACGCAGTCCTTCATATTTGGTATTGAAATACAACGAGACTCGATAGAGATTGCCCAAACAGCTGGTTCTACGCGTTTGCGGAGTTCTGCTGTCTAAGCATCCAGACGAAGATGAAGTGTTCGCGAAGCATGCAGCCCAGACGGCCGATAGCCGGAGACACTCCACCTACCTGGGCCAATACGAACGAAAACGAACGAAGTCGCCCAATCACACGGACTCGGAGCTTCAAGTCAGAAGCCATCGAGTATACCTGTCAAACTATTAATTAGCCATTTCTAATAATTGTATGCCACACACACATTAATTGGAGTCGCGGTATCGTATCGTCAGGTTTGCGTCCCTGCAAGGATCTGTCGGAGCCCATCCTGCTAAGCAACCATCAGAGTGAAACGCCAAATGAGATACATACTAAAGTGACTGAGTATCGGAAGAGCTGAGATTCAGTCCCAACAACTTCAAGAAAGCTGTAAGCTACATCACTGTGCAATCTTTTCTGATGTGCTGAGATGTCAGTCTGTGCTTCAAGTGGTTGCAGAGTATGACAGAAGTCCAAATCATTGTGGCTTCTAGACCTGCAGAGCGAGTTATCAGTCGCGCTAGTATGCAGGCGTTGAACTGTTTGTTTGTCAAAAACCTTTCGTTCGATGAACCTTGAGAAATTCGTTGAAACGACTGAAGGGCGGGGGGAATTGTAAGTAGAAATACAGCATCACACAGTCCTGGACGACATCACTTGGATCGTGTTGGACTCTGGTGGATGCTGCACATGAATACATACACTCACTGGTATCGATCACATTTTCTATTCCAGATATCAATGGCGAGAAGGACACGATGCATGGGTTTTTGATTGACTGGCAGACAAAGTCAACCCTGCAACAAATGCAGACGTGATGGATCGGATAATAGATTAGATATCGTGGGCGAGAAAAGAAACAAATTTGAATCTTTTGCAATAGTGGAATGATCATCATGACGCCCATCACATCGCAACATTCTTAGCATGCTGGAGTCTCACGATTCTAACAGTAACAATCTGAAGCGCAAGCACTCAGTACTCAGTTTTGACGCTCACGAGAACTGAAGACGTACCGAAATTCAAACATCAGATGAGCTCCGATGGATAGAGCTGCAGAAACAAGTACCAGGACTCGTAAGTATCAGTCGTGATTCATGGAAAACAATCCGATCCGAATAGGATCTCCGTGCATAAAAAAAAAAGGGCTGCAAAAGTGGATCTATGCTGAAAATAGGACGATAACGACGAAAGAAGAAAATCCAAGTCGTGGTGTTCAGCCTGTATTATTGTTCGCTCTCGGCTTCAACTTCTTCCTCTTCCACGGTAGCTTCTTGATACTATGAATACATCATCAACCAGCTGTCCTATCGCAAGAAACAAGCAATATTACCTGTTGATATTCTGATCTGTATTTAGAAGATACAACAGTCAGTAACGTCTGATGGTAGATATGTGTACGCACATTAGGTCCTGAGTGTTACTCTCCGCCTCGGTGAACTCCATCACATCCATACCCTCTCCAGTGTACCAGTGTAAGAACGCACGGCGCTTGAACATAAGGGCAAACTGGTCAAGGTTGCGCTTGAAGAGTTCCTGCATACATGTAGAATTTGCAAGGGCTACCGCTGCTTGAGGTTGGCCCACGGGGGGCACAGAGCAAAGCGAAACAGATACGTTGTCCGGGATCCACCTGAAGTGTGTCAATAAAGCCTTTGCCAGACTAGAAATTTTGTGTACTCCACAAAGAGATTCGAGTTCTTTCGTTGCAACTGCATAACCGAGTTCTGCACGAGCGTCAGCAGTGCGAATTCATGATAGTATTATTATATACCTCTGCCTGTGGAAATATTCAAATGTCATATTTACAAACATGTTCAATCGACATACCTCATGTGACGACACCTTGCCTCGGAAGATACAAGCAGCAGTCAGGTACCGACTGGGATTGCGAATATTAGTGAACCGCTTATACTTGTGCGTCATATTGACATACCCAAATCGAGGGTCTGAAGCAACCAGTAGATTCTTTTTGTCAAACAGCCTGCAGCACAATGAGCCATGATCGGCTACTATCAATTGCTATACTCACGATGAGGTGAGTTCAGGTACAGAGAGTCTCTGGAAAGTCCGGGCTTTGGGGTCGTAGAATGGAGCGAAACTGGGCATCAGAAAATGTAGCTGAAGCACCAAGTCAAGCAAAGTAAAAAAAGCATTTCACAAAACTCACGCGAGGGAAGGGAACAAGATTCATCCCAAGTTTTCGAAGATCGCTGAGAAAATTGTTGAAAGGACTAAGCACTCATCCACCACGGATTGCTTACCCGTTGAGCTGACCAGGAAACCTCAGACTCGTGCTGACACCACACATGACCTTGGCTATGAGCTGCAATAAAAATTGAACAATAACACACGGATGTAAAATAGCGAGGCTTACTTCGTTCAGATCTTTATATCCAGGACTTTTGATTTTGAGAGTGCGGACAGCTATATCATACCTGATTTCATCAGGGTTAGCTCGCTAAATAGACCGTGAAATTCTCACAAGGCCTCGTTGTCGATACAGATAGTAAGATCGCAGTTATCGACGAGTTGATGTACAGAAAGAAGGGAATTATATGGCTAACACTGATTAGCGACAAAGCCGGAAAATGAAAGTTATATCTTACTTCAACAACAGTCTCCGAGACCTGCAAGACAATATCAGCCATCAGCCTCACCTGAGAGATGTCAGCCACTGACATTGGGTGCAGGAAGAATCGAGAACGTAGAAAGCATTCGATCGGGATATTCCTGTTTATGGATCAGTATACAGACGACCGGGCAGTATTACCAGGGCTGACCTCCCGCAGCTTTGACAGAAGCAGAGAACCCAAACCAGCACCAGTGCCACCTCCGAGCGAGTGAATTATCTGGAATCCTTGCAATGCCTCAGTAGCCTCGGACTGTCTTCGAACAATATCCAAAATGCCGTCAATCAACTCGGCCCCTGAGTTTCGGAATCAGACCTCTCAGGAAGTGGATAGTAGCGATATCTCCGCACCTTCGGTGTAATCTAAGCAGCATTACGATATATTATCAGATCATGAAGTACAAGGAAACACGGGGCTTACATCCTTTTGCCCAGTTATTTCCAGCCCCTGAGTCGCTAGTGAAGTACGTATCTGGGCGAAATAGCTGACCCAGCGGCCCCGAACGAAGCTATAAAAAATCAGAACCTTATATATAAAAACTAAGTTTAATCAAACTGACGCGATTGCAGACCCCAGCTTCGAGATCTACTTGAACACTTCGCGGAACGTACTTGGTAGGTCCACTAGAGTCCACTTGCGTAAAATATACGCCTGCCTGTGAACGACAAAGATCAAAAAGTATGCGGTGAGCAATTGATGATGACGGACTCGTGCAATCTGTTGAGGATCATTGCCTTTGTACATCTAAGTATATGACGTCGCCATGTCAGCTGATATCTAAATGGGCGGAGTCCTGAGCTTCAAAGGACTGCTCACCCCAGCATCGTCGAGGCCATGCTCCGCTAAGAGCATCCTCCAAAAGGCCTCTCCAACCTGGTTTCCTGCCTGTGGCGTTATTTTGCATGAATAACCCTGAACCCAGACTTCGAGTGTGCACGACGATTCACCTGCCCGACCTAAATTGACAGAATAGGAAGTCAGGACAACGATCGCGGAGAGATACATACTTGTAAAACTTACTTGAATGTTTACTATTTCTCGCGACATGATAGAAAGACGAAAAGAATCGATGACCAGGGTGGCCTACAAGTGTTTGAACCACAATCCCAGTCAGGATCCGAAACGTACTAATGATGGTTCGAGGGGTTGCGTTCGGGGATTGCCGAACAGACTTATAGAGCACCCCATGTGACCGTGTCCCATTTATTACCAGGGTCCAGTACGCGTCGCGTTCTGCCACCAACTCGACCATTATGCGTTTCAGAGCTACCATAGAGAATGTCCCAATTTTCTATCGTCAGTAATTATATGGCCCACATATTTCGTTTTTTCTGAAACATTTTTAGGTCTCATACAAGCGGTGGAAAAGTTGCAGAAAAAATGTATCATGAAGTTCACCGAAACCGAGATGCACGTTATTTGCAACGATGATGCGAACGAGGGCGGGATTCAAGTCTGGTCGTAAGCTGAATCTGGTGTACTTCTACCATATGCATCTCATTTTTACGGATAGCGTCGTAAAGGTCGACACCATGTTCACATCATACCGAATTCAATCCAATGCAGACAATGCAATAACCCTAACACTGTCTGCAGAAGCATTGCTATCAGCTCTTCGGTCGTCTTCTTCATCAGCTTCATCATCATCTGTAGCAGCAGCTATCCTTCCTTCGTACGACGCTGATGAAGTCGTCATGAAACTTGCTAAGAAAAACGAGCAGGCCGTGTTGAGCTTCGAGATGTACGGAATGTCCAGGTCAGGACGCAAAGTTCGCGTTGCACATGATGTACGTATAGACGTGATGAGGCCAGCGGAAGGTGATAAACTCCACGAACCAAGATGCCCAGACCCAGAGGTAGGTGCTCGTTTCGTTTCTGCATGCCGTGAAAGCTAACACACATCAGGTTCACATCCTACTCCCTCCTCTACTAAAACTCCGTACCATAGTAGAGAGGCTACGCCCACTCTCAGACGTACTTGCACTGCGTGCGAACAACAATGGCGTCCTTCAATTATCCATCAACACCGACACTGTGAAACTCGAGACACAATGGGTTAAATGCGGTAATCCATCAATGGGTGAGCAACGCGGTCCGCTCTGCTGATGACATATTGCCTAACACCCCTCAGCTAAGCACGGGATAGCTCAGAACGATGAAGACGACGATGCAGAAGACATCTCGCTGAAGCCCGACCCTGACCAAATGTTTTGCGTGCTCGTCTCCATCCGGAGTTTCCTCAAGTTCTTGAACAGCCATGTTGTATCCGCCACCACTATCTTGTGTACGTATTCCCATATTCATGTTCCCTTTCACTAAAGCTTTTGTCCATGCAGGTTTATGTCACAATCATTGTGCTATCTTGTACGTCTACATCGGCGAGATAGCTGATGCAGGAGGCGTCCTCACGTACTATATTCCGACCGTCATCGATGGCGACGAGTGATTCTCGAGGACTATTCCTTTGTTCCGCTATGGTAAGCGTGTCCTTGCATCGTAATCTGATAATCTCGATGGCTATGCTTATGACTGACCAGTTGATAACGCGTTTAAAGGGGAAATCTTCGTCTGCTGGATATCCACTTATCAACCGATATAACTACCTTATCACCAGCTCCGACAATCTTCCGGAACAATAATATATTTCAGGCAAGGGCAGAGGCTACAGAGAGAACACCAAATGAATAAACTAACACAATGGCATGTAACATCATGATGTAATGTGAGTAATACAGAACATCACCTTCCAGGCAAAAAGTGATTTCGTATTGTATTTCTTGTTGTACGACCCGCGATACCAGTACACTCCTACAGTCAATTCCATGCTTCCGAGCACACTTTGTCCGGACGCCTGCTGTTCCGGCCCTTGCAGTCTATCTTCCCACAATCTTGACACGCATTCATACAAAACGTGCGCCCACCTTTGCCCTTGCAGTCCTGCGAACCGCACTTGCAGCAGTGTCGAGTTCGCTTCTGCGAGGGCTCCAAGATCGCAACTTCGCTGCTGGTCTCTCCATAACCATACGCTCGTTTAAGTCCATTTTGTTCACTCGGTGTATGGGGCTGAGAAATTGGCGGAGGTGGTGCACTTTGATTTTGGGGGTGCTGGGGGTAATATGAGTACCCGGGATAGGCATACGATACATACGGGCCTGGCTGTCCAAAAGCAAACTGTTGTACCTGCGGCGGAGCCTGTGCCTGAGGTTGAGGCTGCGGTTGTGGCTGCGGTTGCACAGACGCGGACGCTGGTGGAGCAGGATGATCAGGCGTAGCGCTACCAAGAGCAGATGATGAGGGTTGAGGCATAGTGGGATGGGTCTGGGTGGATGGGCCAGGTTCTGGAGCACTGGAGTCTGCCTTCCATGCATCGCTGAACTCGCCTATCGCGTCCTGCTTGCGCTATTAGCAGACAAGAGGCAGAATGCGGGTAGATGCATACTTGGTTATTGTTGTCGATTTCTCGACGAAAGATATCAGCACCCACACCACCATTGTCGACATCATATTCCTGATCTTGGTCCCTTTTCTCATCAGCAGGCGGGTTCTGAACGGCATTGATGATATTGAGAATGTTGTCCTTCGGCATGCCAACTTTAAGACAGGCTTTCACCATGTTCCAAAGCGTTTTAGAGACACCGACAGCATGCCAATTCCAAACGTTGCCTCCAGGACCCAAATCGGCGTCTCCCTGCAACAACCGCGCTGGAAACTCTTCTCTCAGCCTCACTGGAAGTCCTTGCATAACAGATGCGTCCGTGCTGGCGAATTTGCGTCCCTCAGGAGTTGTGCTAGCGACACACGATGCACTTTTGCACGCGTATTCGCATCCGATGATGAAGAAGGGTTTGTCGAGATCGTAAACCTTAACTGGGCCGCTTCGGATGCGACCTCGGTTTTGGAGAGTGCTCCCGCACGCGGTGCAGTGGATGCCAGCAAGAACGAGAGGCAACGGGTCCCAATATAAGAATCGATGCTCAGAGTGTGTGACTCGGGCAGTTTGTCCGAGGTGCAATCGATGATAAATAAGATGGTGATGAAGGAAGCCACAAAGTCCTGAGAACCGAATAGAGAGAAGGAATGGAGTGCGCGTCTTTGTTCTGGTTTTGAGATGGCATGAGCGAAGCGAGGTGGGACCTAAAAGCCTCTTCAACAGTGGGTCCTCCGCTGGCGATGGGGTTAGGTGCGGCGATAGCTCCCAAGAGGGACTGCATGAGGATATTGGGTTTTGTACATGAAAGTTCCGCCCATTCATCACGATTAAGGTTGGGATCTATGGAATGATGCTGAGCGTTTGGGACTGCATTGCCATTCGTGATGGGAGGTGTGAATTGAGGGGCTTGAGGGGTGAATCCTTGCCATGGAGGTGGGATGCCGGGATGTTGTGAATAATATGCCTACCGACAAAGGATCAGTGCTTCGGCAACCTGGAACAAACTAGAACACGCACCCCAGGGAATGGTACACCAGGTGGAAGCTGTGGCGCATCCGCACTCAGCTTTACACTCGATCTTCGCTGTTGATTCGCTTTCCGAGCACCGACGGATCCGGCAGGTAAACCATCTTTACGAGGGCGACCCACTGGACGCTTGATCTTTTCGCTAATGATGGTGGGATCAGGAGGTTGCTTCTTCCCACTTCCTTTGGGCCGTCCAGGTTTGCGCTTCGGGGGAGGCTCGTTAGGGTCTACAGCTGGATGACAAGGGTTAGCGAAGAATTTAATTGAGAGAAGATAAAAAATGTACCCTGAACAATGGCAGAAACAGATTCGACTGGGATGTTCGGTATGGTGTTCTCCATGGATAATTTCTGGGGACATGTGAGCGAGACATAAAGGAAGTATGAATTAAAGATTGGAAAGAGGATATCCGAGCAACAAAGGCCGAATATACGACATAACCCAACAAGCTAGAAAGTAGTTATCCAAGATAAAACAGTAATCTCGACAAGGAGATCGACTATTGCGTGGCACAAAAATGTACTTTTTGATGAGAAAAACGTAGTAAAATAGAGGATGAATCGAAGATGGTAGAAGATGTAGAGCTCACCACTGATGAAGGTCAGTCTTTGTAGCTAGTTAATGCAGAGTTTCTTGTTAGCAGTTGCTAACAGCTTATCCCCTGAGACGCTCGGCTGTGCTCGTGAGAAAGCGGTTAGGCGACAAATCCGTGTTTAGATCGGAGCTTAAAATTAAACCTTAAAGCAATTCTTGTCCTCCTACTTTTACTGCCATCGATTTATGGAGGGTGAGTGATCTGTCTCTTGTAATTTCATTTCTTTCACAGTCTACGATGATCTATAACCGAATGCAATTAGGAAGTGCCGTCTCAAAGTCATCGAGAGATGACTGGTGTCGAAACTCGGTTCTCTGACTTATCATTTGACTCGGTTTTTATTTCAAAAATCACTCATCTTTGCTCCATAGGTGCTTAACACGTTCAAGAATTTACGATACCATTCTACAAGGTAACAGTACAAATTGCAATTGCATTACAGTAATATTGTGTTTTTGAAAAGCCTTCTCTGTAATATATGTTCCATTTTCTAGTTGGATAACTGCTTGATCTTCATGATGATCGCTGTAGCAAATCACGATTAGCATCAGTCAGCACCAAGTTCAAAAGAAGACAAACATTGAGGGTCAAGGTTTTGGTAAGGAATTTGCTCGGACAGACCACCGCAGCCCTCCTTGGTCGTGCCCATGTAACCATACTTGGGTGTGAGCTGGCGCTCGATGAGCCAAGTACCCATCTTCGAACCAAGCTGAAAGAGACATTAGTGTAAGTCTACCGTGCACAAGCGTATACGTACCCCGGTCTTTTGGTTCAGTGACTCAACGACTAGCACAAAGGGGCTTGAGCCAATCTTCCTGAGCGTCTGCTCATCGACCAAGTTGAGCGTAGGCTTGTTGATCAAGCCAACATCCAGGCCCTGCTGGCGGCAGCGCAGGACAGCGTCCCACGAGCGGTAGAGCATCTCACCGAAAGAGACGACGTATCCAGCCTTGCCCTCGATGATCGTCTCGTCTTTGCCAGGCACAAACTCATAGCCATCACCAAAGAATTTGGTACCGTCCTCCTTCAGGATGTAAGGCACCTTCGAACGCGTGGAGAATACGAAGCGGAGGCCACGCTCGAAGAAGACGCGCTGGATGACAGCCACCATCTGCAATGGGTCGGCAGGGAAGTACAGCCACGACTGAACGTCAGAGAGGCCATTGTCAGCGAAGAAGGAGTTGACACCAAAATGGCAGGTGTTGTCGGCCATCTATTAATGAAGTGAGCCCAAGCCTTACATCTAATATCTATAATTCACGCACCTCATCAACACCAGAGTGCGAGAAGTGGCTAAGAACATTGCAGTTGTTCAAGCGGGCCATAGTGACCTCAGAGATGACCATCTCGAGGAAAGCGGAGAACGTTGAGAAGACACCGAACTTGTTCGCGTCGAAACCGAAACCAGCGGCCGTCGAGAAGTTTCCACGTTCCATGATACCGGATGGAACGAACACCTCAGGGTGCTTTTGGTGGATAACCTTGAGACCAGTGGAACCCTCGAGATCACCTTTTTTCGAAATGAGCCAAGTTCCTAAATTTATCGATGAACTCACTGTCGATCACCATCACTTTCTCAGCAGCCTCCTCCTTGCTAAGCTTGTCCAGCACCAAGTTGACAGCTTCACCAAAGACAACGCGGTTTGCGCCAACCTCCTTAGTGGAGCCAATGTATAAGTATGGCGCGCTTGAAGGCTTAATGTTGTTGAGAATACCCTCCGACATTGAAGTGGGGTATCCCCGCGCGGTGAGGTATTTGATGGCGGACTTCACAGGGATAACATCGTGCCCGTGAGTGCTACCCTCAATGTCAGCAACACCCGGCGCCATGAGACGCTTGGCGACGACTGGAACCACGATCAAAAATTGAGTTACAGTGGGAAGTCAAGGGGCTTACCAGCAGCAGGACCATCGTAGGTAACAATGGCGGCGATGGCGGCCCACAGGGCGTCGATGTCCTCACCCTGAACCGTGTAGACCTTGAGACCGTGACCCTCGAGAGTCTTACTGACGTCGTAGCCCTTCAAGTACTGAGATGGGTGTCCGGCAATAGTGACGTCATTGTCGTCGATCAACAACTTAACGTTCAAGTTCTGCGCGACAGCCAATCTGGCAGCCTCCGCATCGTTACCCTCCTGCTGGGAACCATCGGAACCCAGACAGAAGACAACTTTCTCCTTGTTTGCCATGGCGACACCGTTCACCATGGGCCACATGTGACCAAGACGGCCGGAGGAGAACTTGACACCAGGTGTCAAACCAAGTTCGGGGTGACCAGGCAACTTTGAGTTGGCTTCACGGTAGTGAAGGAGATGCTCAGGGGGGATGTGCCCATCGAGAGCAGCGAGGAGGTATTGAGTTGCGACACGGTGACCTTCGTTTATTGTTAGGTCAAGTCCAAAAGATGCATATATTCAATTGCATACCTGCCTCGTCAAAGACGATGGGGAGATACTTCTCTGACGCCTCGAACAAGCTGAGAAGAATGCACACCTCAGGAATGGTGTCATAAGCTCCACCTGACGCGAACAATGAGCGAGAAGCAAGCTATCGGAATCAACTCCACAAACCAGTGTGCCCGCTCACTCCACGAGCAGCACCTGTTGCAGTGAATAGCACGAGAGCATCACGAAGAAGCTGGATGTTGTGTAGAAGAGTCGATTTCTGTTCTGCAGTCAATTGGGGTTTGGAGGGGTCAAGGGTCAATCTTATCGCATCATAAGAACCCCGATTGAGCAAACATTCCAAATTTACTGCGACAAAAAAACACTGACTTTCTGTACTTCTTGAGATCGATTGGGAACGCGCTCTCTGTGCCAGGCATTTTAGGGGATCAGGTGCTTCGGAGGTCTAAGTAAATGTGGTGTGATGATAGACTGATCCATTTGATCTACCAGCTTTATCAAGGTCTTGAAGCGTGTGAACTTGCATATCTGCGGGCCGCGCTAGTAGCGAACAACTCACATGAGACGAAAGGAAACGTTCGACAACTTTCACAAGCGAGAGCCCATCGGAGCGCACTCAGCTAGTCCCGGAGTGCAAGGTCACTAGGCCAATTGCACACAGCACTGCTTCATTAGCTCCTTCGATGAGAGAACGACGCTACCGTGGGCATATTCACATTTAGATTAGTGCGCATCTTCCCAATCATGTGAGCGTCGTCGCAGTTTCATGAGTATCGGTGAAAGTTCTGTGAGTCTCGTATCTGCCTTCTTGCGAGTTTCTATGGAACGAACGAATCCTGACGCTTTGTGTAGATATACCAGACACGTTCTTCGCATTCGGCCTGGGATGCGTTACTACGTACTTTCCCCGCGCGCGTTTAGCGGAGCTACACGAACTACATAATGGTACAGGAACCCGGTGGGGGCGATGCCCCTGACGAATGATTGTAGTCGACCTATCATAGTCAGGTGAAACGTCGATCCGCCCGTCCTATCTGCGTTGCTCACTAACGCAACGCCAAGTTTGAACTATGTCGACATTGTCTGCACTTAGAAGGCATTATGGCGGTGGTCCCACATGCTCGCCTATCGCATGCCTACATAGCTGCACCTTCCCGAGAGTGGACGAGACGGCCACGCCGAGCTGCCAACTACCTGGATCGCTCTGGTTGCAGCAAGTATTGATTGAACTTGCCTAGAACTTGGAGAGAGTTTCGGGTTAATCATGCATGGATGAAACATGTACACAACACTGGGTCCGATTTCAGGATAGTCGATGAGCAAGCATATAGTCGTCAGCATTACTGGAATCTCAGCACGATCCCTCGAACTCACCTCCACCGGCGGACGCAGTGAACCTTCAAATTCGTCGAGCTCGAGGCCGGGCTCGTTGCATAGTATGGTACGCAGGACCTCTGAGATATAATTAACAATGAACCTGATCAGGCATAGGTTGGCCACGGCCGAAGCGCCGCATATGTTCAAGTTGCCAAAGAGAAGTGGATGCGCCTTTTCCCAACCTTTTTCAAATGTTGATGTTTCACGATCTACGGACCAATTGAAATCAAAGGCGTCCTATCATCGGAAACGATAAGAGCCAGAAGTTGACATTCTACACGATTTTGAATCGAAGTTTCTTGATCTCCTATTGCTATTGAAACGTTGGACTCCTAAAGAAGGAAAAGACAGATATTTCGAATCCGAGGGATATTATGAGGCGTTGATTATGCCCATTACCCAGGAGTACTTCCTTTGACTGGGCATGCTGCAAAGAAAAACTCGTGATCGTTTACCGGTACCTCCTATCGCACTCGCAAGTAGCATACACGTGATGAGCCACATCTATTCTAGTTCACGCTTTTGCATCCGATCAATCACCTTGGTGAATTGCATGAAGGGCCCGAGGAATTATTCATTAGCGCTTAGCGCTTAGCGTTAAAGCGGTGAGTGCCAGTGTTGGCAGTGAACTGGCACTGCTGGGCAATCGAATCAAAATTGTCGAAGCTAAGCCTTGTAAGTCCTGGCCCTCTTGCGCAACTACTTTCCTCATGTCAGGACTGCGACAGGAAGACAGCTGTTCCTCACTAATACCGCTACCGAATCCAGCTAGTACGAGTTTGGCTACCTTCTCGAGAAACATCGAACATCTTAGCCTGCAATGCCACACTCCAATGTCTCAATGGAGTTTGCTAGTTCAAAGCTGGGATCCACTTAAGACGATCATTCGCACTATGACATGGGGCATTGTACGCTCTCCTGCAAGTTTGGGTGAGATACGCTCACCGTGACCCTCCTTGTTTACGACATACACGCTCACCCTCCTTGTTCGCGACATACTATACGTTCACCCTCCTTGTTCGCAACATACACGCTCTCTGCTCTATGATGGCCACCACTTTGAAAAAGGAACTCCGAGATATCATTCAGTACCGCAATGCCTATTTTCTCGCCTTTTCAGCGACTACGGGATACGTCTGCTTTGGTTGGGACATTGGTCTAATAGGTGGCGTGCTCGCATTGCCATCGTTTCAACAATATTTCGGTCTGCTTTCGGAATCAGCCTCTGCACGCGCTAGTTTGAGTGCAAATATAGTTTCGGTCCTACAAGCGGGCGGATTGTGAGTGCAATTCAGTTTCTTGCTTACCGCAACGAGACTCATATATTTAGCTTTGGGGCATTGTTTTCGAGTTACTTTGCGAGCCGATTCGGGAGAAAGCCTGCTCTATTGGCTTCGGGAGTCATCTACCTCATTGGAAGCATCATCCAGTCAACAGCTGGAATTGGAACGTCCCCAGCTGTCGGATTGAAAGTTTTGTATTTCTCCCGTTTCTTCGGCGGCATGGGAGTTGGTTTGATGGCAGCTTTGGTGCCGACGTACGTATCCGAATGTGCCCCGAGAGCCATACGTGGTCGATGCACTGGCAGCATTGAATTTTCTGTGGGACTGGGAAATATGCTGGCTTGTGGGTGTCACTTCCAGACCTGTGATACTTTATCTGATCGATGGTTGAAAGTTTGGGTTAACTACAGCGTTTCTCTCAATATCTCACCAGGACAAATGCAGTGGCGGTTGCCCATCATTGCCCAGATTGTACCTGGGGTACTCTTTCTGTTTTTCATGCTTTTCCAACCCGAGTCTCCTCGTTGGCTTGTAGAACGCGGCCGCTACGAGGAAGCAGCTGCAGCCCTTGCATATATTGCGAGTAAGGATCAGGATGACAATGCTGTCGTGCTGACTCTCAGCGAGATTCGCGCCGATTTCGTCGGGAAGCACAGACTGCCGCTGCTCACACAATTCCGCAAGATGGCGGAATCGAGAGTGATATTCCTGCGCTGCATCATCCCTTCTCTCGCCACCTTCTTCCAGCAGTGGTCCGGCACGAACGCAATCAATTACTATACCCCTCAAATATTTGCCGGCCTCGGATTCTCATCTACTTCTTCGGCACTGTTTGCTACTGGCATATATGGTGTTGTGAAATTCGTCGTCACATGCTTCACTCTTGCCTTCGTCATTGAAAGTTGGGGTCGGAAGAGAACCCTGATTTATGGTGGTCTTGCGCAGGGCTTGATGATGTTGTGGATTGGCGGGTATGCTGGTGCTCACCCCAACCAAGGCATTGTGCCAGCGACGTACGTTTCTATTGTCGCCATATATCTCTTCGGCGTCTTCTTCTGCTTAGGCTGGGGTTTTACTCCCCTTGTCCTCGGTCTGAAGTTGCCCCAGGCCATCTCCGTTCGGCCGTCATGTCCCTCGCATCTGCCACTACCTGGTTATTTACCTATGTCATCGCCCAAATCACGCCCATCATGCTAAACCGCATAACCTATGGGACTTACCTCGTGTTCGGCGTTGCGTCATTCATAATGGCGATATGGGTATATATTTGCATACCCGAAACGACTGGGTACCCACTAGAAGACATCAAATATCTCTTCGAGAAGGACATCATTGTTCGCTCGTTGGAGGATGCGCCTGGGGGCCGGGTTTTCCTCGGGAAGCGCCGCGCCGTCTCCGTAGAGGATCTTAAAACCATCGATGCTCTTCCGATGAATAGTCCCAAGGATATCTCGGAGGAGTTAAAGTCGCGCTCGGAGGAAGAGTCCATGAAGGGTCCTTCACTTCGGTATTCAAAGTCACAAAAGTTTGAAGATCCTCTTATCATATGAACGAAGCGCAGTGCGGAACTTAAATGAATCTGTGTGTATTTCTTATTTACTGCTGCACGTCTATAGATTGAAGTGCTAGCTTATGTATTGGTTATCTAGTATTACTTGTTGATATGATAATTTGCAGTAACCTCCATGATCATACAACCCCTGGTCATTGAATGTTTGATATTTGCCCATCCGAGATTCAAATCACTTGATCGTGGTGAGTTAGGTTTTGCTGATGATGGACTCCCGGCCAGCGAGTGAGTGATGTAGGCGGGTGTTTGTCACCATTTGATTTGCAAAGTTTCGTCAGTCTTTCAGGCAATGGGCGCATTTTCGACATGTGGTACGGGGACATTCGGTGAAAAATTAGTGAGATCAGTCCTATGTGTACAGTCTCCAATGATTGGCTTATCCTGTTTGCGGAGCAATACTAGTCGCCAAAAACTACGAGGAAACTGTCCAGGCCGGGAATATCAATCATACACACGGGATCACTTGGGGTTGGCACGCAAACAGTGCTTCAATCCCAAAGGTGACTCGGTGCCTCTGCAGAGTGGATTTCTGTGTATGATGGCGTTTACGACGACGCATTCCCATCGACACTTTTGACGTGCTCACCGCGTGTTCGGATCCAGATAACACCTTTGCATTTGCGTCACGCGCAGGAAAAGTTGAATTGGTTGACGGATTTAATCGGGCATGCGCCGTGATGGTGAGTGAGCTGTGGGATGGCAGATTGAGTGAGCAAGGCGAAGGGTTGGAAGGAAGTCATACTTTGCTGATTATACAATGTATCTGTCAATGTATCTGGGTACGTCCATCCTTAAGTATCTCTCTGTGTCTGTGTCAGCGATAATGGACATTGCTCTGAATCCGCTCCCTGTGGTTCGTGTTTGAAAAATGCCGCGTGCACCAGGAGGTGCTTGTTCATTCCCCACTTCGCCAGAGGAGCGAAGTAAGTTAGAAGTGCTGCACATTGCAGTCAGGAAGGGAACGTCGATGCCAGTGCTAGTAGAGCGTAGCTTGCGTATCGTTTTTGTTGTTACATTGTGCAAACATAAGATCAAGCTTCAGAAGTTTCAAGGTCACGTAGTTGGTATTAATTAATTTTGGTTGCAGCAAGTATCGATCCACGGATGAAGGTGATTCACCGGTAGATAGAAAGTCAAATACCTACCCAATGAATCTCCTTTGCCCGTGATACCACCAGAGATTTACGAGTCCAATGTCATTGGACAGTGAAGACAATCAAAAATATTCTATACCTCGCTAGCAACCACAGCCGCTCGATGCCTCTTCAAAGCATCGGGGCGAGTGAACGAGTATCTGCAACCCAAGCATGAAAATTGGGAGCACGATGTCTAAGACACTGGCGTGCAAGGTCGGTGGCACTGTGACAGATCTGACTGCAGCGGTTGAGTAAGCAGGGAAATAAGGTCTGTCTGGGTCCAGCTACGGGTATCCCTTTCCTTTGACCGATGACTCCAAGTCGATGGCTGGTTCTATCTTTATGCAAGCCCTTTTGGGGACTAACCCCATCGTTAGCGAAGGACCCACTTACTGCAGAAACGATAAAATAACACCACCCTAACTCGAACGACTTTCCAGGTATAACCCGACGTAGAAAAGTACGAAGTAATAGAACCGAGTCCAGGGAGGCAGCGGGCAAAGGACAGAGGGCTGGCTGGCACAAAAGAACATGGGCAGCAGGCGGGAAAGGTAAGGGGAAGGACAGCCTGAGTGCGGGTAGGGTTAACGTTGAAGTGTTAGGTGGTGGCGGCAGGCGGGTTAGTGGGATTGATTGGCACGAGCCGCTGTTCGACACTTCTCTTTATTCGGTTCTCTGGACTTCCTTCATCACCGTCTTATTTATCATTGATTGCACAATTTGCACCACGGACAACCAGTGCCCGAATCACACACTCTGAGCCTATCAATTCTTATATTAGTATTGGGACCCGTTGCCTTGTTGGCATCCATTGCACCGCGTGCGGGAGCACTCTCCAAAACCGAGGTCGTATCTGAGGCGGCCCAGTTAAGGTTTACGACCTCGATAAACCCTTCTTCATTATCGAATGCGCGTACGCGTGCAAAAGTGTATCGTGTATCGCTAGCACGACTCTTGAAGGACGCAAATTCGCCAGCACGGGCGTATCTGTTATGCAAGGACTTCCAATGAGGCTGAGAGAAGAGTTTCCAGCGCGGTTGTTGCAGGGCGACGCCGATTTGGGCCCTGGAGGCAATTGATGTTTGGAATGGCATGCTGTCGGGCCTCGGCGTATCCAAAACGCTTTGGAACATGGTCAAAGCCTTTTTTCAAGTTGAAATGCCGAAGGACACCATTCTCAATATCATCAATGCCGTCCAGAACCTGGGTGTCGATATCTTTCATTGAAAAATCAAGTATGCATCTACTCGCGTTCGGCTTCTTGTCTGCTCATAGCGCAAACAGGACGCTACAAGTTCAGCGATACATGGAAGGCAGACTCCAGTGCTCCAGAACCTGGCCTATCCACCCAGACTCATCCCTCAATTCTCATCATCCACTCTTGGAAGCGCTACGCCTGCTTCATCAGCGTTCATGTCTGTGCATCCACAATCGCAGCCACAGCCACAGGCTCCGCCGCAGGTGTAACAGTTTGCTTTCGGACAGCCATGCCCATATGTATCGTATGGCTGATATCCCGGGTACTCGTATTACTCCCAGCACCCACCCCCAAAGTCAAATGCTCCACCCCCACCAGTTTCTCAGACGCATACGCCGAGTGAGCAAAATGGATTCAAACGAGCGTATGGTTATGGAGAGACCAGCAGCAAAGTTGCGATCCTGGAGCCTTCGCAGAAGCGAATTCGACGCTGCTGCAAGTGCGGTTCGCA
>JRHT02000529.1:0-11439 GCA_011800875.2 Suillus brevipes Sb2 | reverse complement strand
GCAGTTCATTCATGAAACTAGCCCCATTGTTTCACCAATATCTACAGTCTCCGTCTCAGAGACTAGCCCCACTGTTTCACCCATATCTACAGCCCAAGAACACAGTCCGTTATGGAGACTAACCTATCCGTAAGATCTGCGTTTTTCTGACGTTCATTTCACACATTTTTTTAGGTTCGGAATGGTGCCACAGGCTCTACTGGTTGCCCATAGCACCGGTGCCCTCACCAAGTGCAAGAGGAAAAGTAAGTCCGATTGTCTCAGAGACTAGCCCCACTGTTTCACTAATATCTACAGTATCTATAGTCCAAGAACACAGTCCATCTCAGCAATCCGAGTCTGATCAGTAAGTTGCGTGATTTTCGGACTCATTGAAATTTTGCAGTCAGGGTTGGGTTAACGGCACTACACTAGTCTGGTTATACCATGGGCGGCCAAGAGTAATTCCAATAATTGTGCCCGTTTTGCCTCCTCGCAACGCTTCACCTCTGCATCCCAGCGCTCAATGACGAGCCTTCTGACACTTGCTTGTATGATGGTCAAAGCTGGGCCTGGTGCTATTTCTAACAGCCGCAATTGTTTTGATTTCTCACAGGCTTTCACTTCCACCTCCCAACGCTCTATAATGAGTCTTCACAGGTATGTTTGAGATACTGTGACAGGGGCAGGAGTTTGGCGAAATGGCGGGAGTGAGATCATGGGCTCCGTGTCACGCACTTCACGCAGTGGCCTATGGAGCTCGACGTTAGGTGTTTCGACCTTTGGCCTGCGCTGAGTTGGTGAGTATTTGGGGGTACTGAGAAGGGGTAACTCACCTTTTGATATCGATTTTCCTGTCTTTACAGGTGGCCTCAGTGGATGGCGATACAGGACTGTGATAATCATTAGAGCATGGCAAGTGTTTGAAGTAAGTTCTATACCGTTTTTTCACTGAGCCGCTCGCTGAGGTGTCCATGACAGTTATTTTTTTTTGGTAAAGGTACGTTCATACCTTTTTATCATTCCAAAATTCAACACAGCTTTTAGCCCTGCATTTCACCAATCAACAAAGATTCAAGGTTCGGATTGTAAGTGTTTATTTCCTGCACGGCCTTATAAAATCTGCTGAATCCTAGGTCCGACAATCATGGCTCCTCACAAGGCCACCTCTAAGCAAGCAAAATCCCGTTCTCCGGTTTCGCCACTGGAAATGCAACCGCTTGCGCGCACCACAAGTGGTCGTCAATGACGTCCAACTGAAAAAGCAAGCTACCAAGGTAAGTTGCTGCTATGACATTGTATTTTGCTTGCTTGTGACATGGCCTCCCTCCAGGATCGGAATTGCAACAGGTCGCCCACCGTCAAGCAAGAAAGCAAGATAAGTTAGAAAAACGGCAAAAGAAGGTGCTGAAGACGGCCTATCAAAATGATCCCAACCGTTTCGAAAAAGAGCCATCAGTACTGCTTAGCAACTTTGACAAGGAGGAGGACACCATGGTTTGATTACTTATTTCTTTTCAATCGACTCGATCAACAACTGATTGTTTTTATTTAGTTCTCGGATCACAGTGTGCAGACGAAGCTGTCGAAACCCAAGCTTCTGACTTTCAGTACGGGGAAGATTCCCATAGCGTCACGCACCACCACTCCCACAACCAGTGCGCACAAGTCGACAAAGGGTCGGAAAGGTATGTAATTGCTGCTTGCGAATTATAGAGAAACTAATACATTTCTATCTAAGCTAAAAGAGTAGTTCTACCCAGTGATAGGGACTCGGACGGCACTTCGGACGACACTTCCACTACCTCGGATGGTACCAGTGATGAGTCTGGTAACGACTCTCAACCCGAGGCTGACCAGACTGACGATTGTGCAGAGGATGGCGACACTACCACAGAATCATCGACGGCTACTCGGGGGACAAAACGACGTCTCGACACCGCGCCAGAAGACACTATGATAAGGCCGAAAATCAAGAAAGAATCGGACAGTTCCCGTCTGAAAGTCAGTGACTTTGACGACATCTCGAAAGAAGTTCTCGTAACAGCGGTGTCCGTTTTCCGGTGCCTACTCGTCACGCATGCTCCATTTCCTGACACCATAGCTGTTGAGATGAAACTCGCGAAGGAGGCCTGGAACGAGTCATGCAAAATAAAAGGCACCAACATCAAATTAACTCCTTCGGCAATGAAAATGGTAAGCCATATGTTCTGTGCGCGTTTTCGGTCTGAGAAAGATTATTATGAAGATCTTGAAGCGCACATCACACGTCCGCGGTGAACTCAAAACAAAGATGCGATCGCTGACTCGTTCGTATTTTGGGTTCCGCTCAAGTGATTCAAAGGAGGTTATAAGGCACAACCGTGATCAGGCCAATTCCTTGAAAGAGGGTTCCTCGTTTGTTTTCAAGGTACGCAGTTCATTGTCTTAAATGACCTTTCTGAATGTTAGGTATAGGATTGGACATCGAAGACTGGGATCTACAAGACTGAATTACTGCAAGAAGGCATCAACATCATGTGGTTCGCGAACCGAAATGACGAAGGTATTATCTACCACAAGTATTTCAACCCCATACCTACCGAAGTCATTGCACTCGTTCTGACAGCCGTGAGTCACATCCCGTATTCTTATATTGGCGCTAAAGATGCCTCGTCATTGATAGATTGAGTGTTGCATTGACGAGTGGGCTGAAGGTCTTAAGGAAGATATCAAATTCACTTCAGCTACCTACGGTTCTGTCTACAAAGGTCACTTGGCCTCGTTGCAGCGCTTTCAACAACACACAGTGCCTTATGAACTTCTCGAGAAGATTTGTGACAATCTCCATTACACGGCTCGGTATGTTTCACTTCAATCTTATAAGCCCTAGCCTAACATTTATGCCTTCGAGCTTCCATGCTGGTGTCCAGCCACTTGCTATGATATCGGCTGCACCCCACCGGATTAACGACGATGCATTTGAAGATGCGATTCGAGAATACCAGCTTGAAGAGCAGGACAATGTGGAGGATAACGAGAGTTGAGGGGCAGGATGATGATGTGGGGGCTAGCGAGAGCAGCAGGCGAGGATTAAGGTATTAATTGAATCTGCTACTAGCTTGTTTGACGTGTTTGAATTCATTTATTTCCGTGCTATTTTGTGTGCTACTATCCCTACAGTGTGCTATATAACTCCTTGGAGCGGCTGGTAGCTGCCTGTAGGAGCATTCCTATGAACTACAGGCTACTACAAGCTACTACAGTATTGCCTCGTAGTACTATGTAATACTACATAGTTGCCTTACTGGCTATATACAAGGCAGGTAGCTCCTGAGCTCCGCTGACTATGCTGACTATATAGCACTATATAGTCAGCTTGCTTTTTCCTGATGAGCCCGGCGCTGCGCACTTGAACACATGACAGTGGCGGCTGTCATGATATTCAATCCTTGGGGTAGGTTCAAAGAATGCATAGATAGGGGATCCCCAGTCCTTCATCAACCTTTCTATGACCTCGTTGAGTAAGCGCCGTCTTTTTCGAATTGATACATACTGAGCTCAGCATCAGAAGATTCAGCAGGGTCTTCAACTTCATTGTCACCCTTTTCGGATGCACTGGAATCAATCACAATGGCATCTGCATGAGCAGCTTCGTCTTCTTCCTCTGTTTGAACTGTAGCTTTATATATTGATGTTGATGTAGTCTGTTCCGCGGCAACAGGTGTAGTAGTTTTGGTCCGCTTGGATATCTCTGCAGGAGTTTGATCGATGGCCTTCCTTTTGCGTCGGCTACCTTCTGCCGCCATAGCAAGCACTTTTTCTGTGGGTCGTGTTGGTCTTTTAGGTAACATGGGTGTGATATCGGCGAAGGAGTGGGTGATTAGTTTAGAGTTTAGAGTTTTTTTACATCGAGAAGTTTGCATGTGTATAATCGAGGTACATAAGATACATTATTTGGTCCACTGGGGTACTGTTCAATAGTCCGCGGGTCCATGGGTCACGAGATGCTGTCAACACCCCAGGGGTAGTGTGAATTGTCCAAGGGTACAGGGGTCTCCAGATCCAAACCCACACCCCTACCCTCAAGTACCCCTACCCCCTACCCCCAGGGGTTACCCATACCCCTGTTGATCCCTATCCATACTATGACGGTGGCATGACGAAGTTTTGGTGTACCAAAACGTGGCAGATGCATTGTGCAAGGTGATGCAATCAACTGTGGTGGCATCTGCAAAGTTCAATATTCGCCATCTGGGGAACTTCTTGCCATCGCAACTGTTGGCAATATCCATATCTATAATCCGGGTGTAAGGAAACACATCGCATCTTTTGGGGATCACACAGCACCACTCGCATGGACGCCGGATGGCACATGACTTCTTTCAGGAGTCAATTATATTGATCATACCGACATCTGCTCGTTTACATGCAAATGCGATGAAGAGAACTCGAGAGGGAGAAGAATTCCACTTACGCACCTTCGGGCTTCCCTGATCTCTCAACACTTTCCACTGTCTAATATTTAAATGGCTCCAAATAGCTGTTCTTAGCATAAAGAGATCACGAAGGGATCATCAACTATTCTTTGAGGTTTTCGTGTACTAGTCTCATGCTGACGAGTTCCTAGCCGTGAAGCAAGTCCCTCAAAATAGTGGTGTCGAAAAAGTGCGCGCATGACATGATGGCAACATGATGGTGAGTGGGTACCGTGGCTTAGTCAGCTACGGAGTACTTGTCCCTTTGGGCTTCAACTTGAAAGTGTTTGTCGTAACTGGAACTTCACCACTTCTTGCCTTGCTCGCGATACGCAGGCACACATTCGCAGATACACCGCTCCAATGGGTAGACTGCAGACAGTGATGTTCACCCCAATATTAAATTCATTATAAGCGATCTCGCGGCGGCACTGGCCAGTTGATTATCAATTAATAACATCAGAGAATTGATGAGTCCTTGATTTTGTAGCCGTGGGAAGTATAATAGGGTACAATTCTGCTCTCACCAAATATTCTCTTTTATACTGTCAGCAAATTGAGTTGTGCATACATACACATGGATGCCCGTAAATCCAGTTGAACATGAATGACCCATGAAAATGCTGTGAGAATCTTGCTTTGTAACTGGTGAGGAGTGCTTGTATACTTACTCCAACTATTTTGTGCGTTCTCATTTTCCAACAATTATGTTTGCATTATAAAGCTATGTAAGGCTTTCTGACAGAAAGCGACGGTGAGCCTTGACCAGCAAATCTTCGACCACGTGACTACGAGACAAATGATGAGGTATGGTAACATCACATCAGACAGGGCGCAATGGCCTAGTGGCCTCAACTTGCAATTTTAATCTCATTTTATCTTATGCATGGTTTTAGTTTCAAGGCTATGCAATTCAAAGCTACCTTACCAGTGTTCAGCAAGTGCAAGTAACTTGTGATGATGTAGATCATACTATGCGGGTAAATTAGATGTTCAACAGTGACTCGGAAAGCATGTACTAGGAAAATGAAAATAAACCCTATGAGATGTCGTTGAACGAGAGCATGATGATATGGTATATGATAGCAAAGCGCGTCGAAGCCGAGTTAAACTACAAAAAAAAGAGACACCGTGACATCAAGAACAAATTTGGCGCAGCCTATCGTAAGTGAGTAAGTTGTACTCCTCCCATCGATCTAGTAACGACGGGGAGTTGGAGATTTCGTTATCAATATAACTAATGAATGAATCATACAATGGCTCATACTCTGCAGCCGCAAATTCAACCTCCACAAATTTTCCGGTCTTGAGTTCCTCCAACGCGCACTTGACAGCAGCAGCGGACACGCAGAAAAGGCTCTTGAGGGTTTTGATGAATCCGAAGAGTTTGAGTTCCTTCACCGTAGTCGTAAGAACATCCCACACCAAGTCATTTTCGAGGAAGCCGGTTTCATCCTCGTCAAAAACATACCTGGGCGGGAATATTGTAGGATCGAGCCAGTGTGAGACTGCTGTTTTCCGAAAATCTTGTTCGATGACTGCCGGACGTACTGGAGGGTGCAGACGGAAGCCCCGCTGTACACCAGACCATGCGGTCTTCTTGGACATATGCATTATTGACCTGTAGGGTTCGGATAGTATCTGGTACAACGTCGAACGATTCAATGCTGCCCATTGTTTTCCGAACCCCACTGACGCACATATCAGTAATGTGAGGACGCCAAAGGTACTGCTCGCTTACCATGAGAGTATTCTGATCCTGCGGCGGAGGCTAACATCTGCTCAACGAACACCTTTCTGGCCGACCCCAACGACAAACAAGATTCATTTGTCGCATGTTCTTTGATTGCGTATGCTGCGGACTGGACGATGTGTTCGTGCCGATCATTCTTGATATTGTACAGCAACTCTGACCGATGAGGCGCGGGTACAGACGGTGCGGGTACAGCCGCGACAGGCTGGGGTGCAGTCGTTGATGGCGCGGAGTCTTGGGGCTCTAAAGCTGCGGCTTTCCTCGCTCTTCGCTGTGGTGAGCGAGTGAGCGATCCAACAAGTTTGCGAATGTCTGTCACTCACCGTCGACGATCTAGACTTCTTTTGGGGCGGCCACTGGTATGGGTGGAATTTTGCGGTATGTTGTTTGACGCTTGTCTGACCGTGGCTCGCATCTGGACTGGCAGCCTTCATCACGTCCTCTCGACGAGCAAACTCCTCGACACCCGAGGGCAATAGTGCATCATCGCCCTCGATCATGAACGGTTGAGTGTACTCCTGTGAGGTAGAGCCGATATGTTCGGGGAGATGGTAGAAATGGCTGGGTGGCCCTGAGGCCGAGTGATGATACGAATGTGAGAGTGGAAGATCCGCTGCTGCCGAATGAAAGGCAGCGGTATCATAATAGTTTGGCATCATGGACGCAGCCCCCGAGCCTGGCTGGAAGCGATCGAGCACAGCAGCATGCGAGTGAATGGCGGGTGCCATGACATGACGCTGATACCCCGAGTCCAAGCCAGGCTGGGGGTGCGACTGTGTATCGAGAGAGTTAGCGCATGCTCGTATCCAAGGACAGTTCTCTCACCATATCCGAAGATGAGACGTCAGAAATCGCCCCCACCGAAGGGAGAGTACCAGCTGCCGCATGATGCTGATGTATCAAACCCGGATAGAGCACAGCAGCATGCGAGTGGGAGGCGGGCGCCATGACATGATGACGCTGATACTCCAAGTCCGAGCCAGGCTGGGGGTGCGACTGTGTATCAAGAGAGTTAGTGCATGTTCATATCCAAGGACAGTTCTCTCACCACATTCAAAGATGACTCGGAGACGTCAGAAATTGCCCCCACCGAATGAAGAGTACCAGCTACCGCATGATGCTGATGCATTGAACCCAGATACATGGTCCCAACCGCCGATTCTGGCTGGAAATGATGAACGACCTGGGGGTGCGATTGTGCATTCAGAGACATAGCACTACTGCTGTGGGGCAACGAGTGCTGTGTGAGAAAAGATGTGCTAGTAGTAGTAGAAGACCCATCTGCGGCGGCATCACGCAGAGAATCGAAGCGATCATAGTGGTATGAACTGGGCGGTGGAGGCGGTATGTGTTCGAATCTGCCATCGTGCCAAAGCTGCTGCGATGGCGGACCCATAGTGTGTTGTCCGTCGTGTTGATCATTCGAATTAGAGGAGGAGGCTTCGAAATTACTGACAATGCGAAGATCATCATTAGGAAGATAGATATCGACAATGTTAGTGTGTGATGGCGGTGGTTCGTCAACGGGGTACATCGTGGCAAGTTGTTGGTAGATTGCAAGGTCAAAAAATCCACATGGTAAGTTGGGTGAGTCAGACCCAACTCAATGTGTAGTTTTCCGCGATAGGAATGCATTCACGTTATGATTGCGGGTAGAAGGCAACGAGGAGTAGCGATGAAATCAAAGCACATTGCCAAAAAAGGGCAGTACATGTAATATTGGCCGCGCACATGACATAACATACGGAGAGAACCGAAGTAGCTAGTATGTACAAACGGCCCTAACCGACTCGTTTAACTAAAGTGCAGAGGCCCATCGGAAGGTAGGTCGCCCTGCAGGATGACGATGCCAGTGAATAATAGAGGCGTTGGCCTCGCCAAGCGCACCCACTGATGCTAAAGAGGTACTACTTGCGCCATGCCTCCAGGCGGTTGAAGAAGCCACCGATCTGATTGCCTCAAGAAAACCTCCTAAGCTAATTAGAAGTTTTGGGGACTAATCCCGGGCCTGCATTATGATAATGTTTAAATTATTCAAATTAGAAATACGGCATGCGCTATGACCAACATATACTAAGTATGATAACAGGTATATCTTGAGGCGCCGTGAGAAGCCTATCTTCCGGGTCTGCCTCTGGACGGGACACGATAACATGAGGTGCGAGAAGAGTCTTACGTGGAGATGTTGCTGTGGGAGAGATGGCGGGATGGAACAGGTGGCGGATTAGGATTTGAAAGTTGCAGACGAGATGAGAGCTTTCGCTCAGGACGTTCGCGGGGACGACTTGAACTAGATAAACAATGTAAAATTTAGTCAATGTTACATATAAAAAAGAAATAAAATGTACACGGCATTTCTTCTCTGGAAGGCAACCATGCGCTCTGCAAAATCGGTTGGCTGAGCGGGATCACGGTCCCTTGGCCTCCTTGAAGGCTTTGGCTCATCCGGGAACGTATGGAGAACCACACAAGGTCTCTGCCATCATGGCGTTTGGGAGGGAGCGCGCAAACACAAAATCGACCTTGAGTATTGGCAAACCGAGGTATCTTGAGTGCAGTATGGGTGGACTTGTAAGGGTTCATGGGTCTCGGAAAGGGAGCTGATGGGGAGGGTAGATACAGCGGTGGCGCAGATGGGTGTTGTGGGGGAGGATTACCACCCTAGACATCGGCCACAGGAGGAGGGAGATGACCATCTGGTCCCGCTTGGGACGCGTGGTTGGGAACTCCAGCACCCACAGCAGGGGCGTAGCCTGGATAAGAAATGTTTTGGGGGTAGGGCCAGGGAGATGGGCCTATATGCATGCCAGTATCCGGCATGTTTTGCGTTGCATCGGAAGAATCGGGATCATGGGACGAGGAGGCAGTGGGGGTGGTTTGAGTCATCTGGAGATAAGAGGTAGACATAGTTGAAAAAAATAAGGATCGAAGCTCGGGATACACGTACCTGAACTAGTAGATAATTGATCGAGATATTGAGGGCCAGTGTATGCGTTTGCAGTGACAGTAAGCGTAATGGATGAGGGATTAAGGATGAAGGCCACCAAACCACCAGCGCCGCGCATTTACTTGTTGCTGTAGGCACGTCTCCAGTCCTCGAGTCTTTGAGAGCAAGTCCGGGGAACTCTTTTCCTTAGGCTCCTCAGGCACAATGTTGCCATCATCCTCGACATCGTCCTCAGCACATTCTTCAGCTTCCGCTTCTCTTTTGGTGCGGGTGCCTTCTCAGTGTGTTCGGTAGGACCGACGATAGCCTCGAGTTTAGGCTGATGCAGTAGTCCCCAAGAAGTGAACACTATTGATGAGGTTGGCACGCACACTGGCAGCTGCGTCTGCGGTGACAACAGCGACACGCTGAAAAACGATCTTCGGTGTGCACGATACGAGTTCTGTCCGCGAAGACTATTTGACGAAGACTCGGAGTTCTGTAGCGCGGCAGAGACAATTTCTGCATACCATTTCTTCCAACAGCGAGCGAACGGCTGATAGGAGGTGTGAGTCGCACGTTCGGCCTGGGCCTAACCGCCAAACTAGGCCATCATACAGTCAAGACATCCGCGAGCTGTCAAAATCCTACTATGCGACCTCAATGCCGGGGCCTCGTTGCTGTGATTTGTGATGAGAACGAAGTATATGATTGGTACAAGGTGAACGTACCATCCTGATAGTATCGCAGATATAACCAATGATAGCTTGCAAAGTGGCGGCGTTCTTCATGAATGACTCAGAGCTGATCACGACATCTAGTGTGGACCGACTCAGGACAAATTAGTTGAGGAGAGTGAGTGTTTTAAAGAGCCGCGTCTCACCTGTTTACACTGTTCGCCACACGGCGACACCAAAGGCAGTTGCTGAGCGAGATGATATAGCCTTATGTACATTGCACTAATCATGAACCCAGGATGAGTGTCCCGCACGAGCGTCTGGACTCTGGAAATCAATCAGAAGGGAATATGAGCAACAGAAGTACACACTAACTGGCCAAGGGAGTCTGCGGCCACGGCAACATCCGAATTCTTGTTTGGGCTATCTGCATGTGACCTGACTAATAGACCCATTGAGACAACATTGAGATGATCTTTGAGAAGATCAAGCGGAGTGTCAGTCCGACGAAGAGATGATGTGTTGCAATTGCAGACTGTGGCGAGAAATTCGGCATCCAGAGCAACAGCAGCTGGTGGATGTATCATAAGAAATCTGCTCAGCAACACACATCATTGGGAACCCCCCAATGTCGCGGCAATGCACTGGTCAACGAATCGGAGATGGTCGTTCAATTCAAGTTATGGAATACAGTGGGAGTATTAGAAAGACAGATCATCATCGAACTCATCCCCATCTTCACTCTCATCCCCGTTGTCCCCATCTACTAGCTCCCCATCGCTAAGCTCATCGCCAGATTCTTCAGGATCCTCGACATCTTATTCTACTTCTTCATCGGCGTATTCTTCATAACCATTGTCATCGCCGACCTCTTCAAATTCACGGTCCGCCTCCTCGCTACTGCAGTTGCCCACACCATCTAGTTGTGCCGCCGACTTGGAAACAAGGCAGTCTCTCATGATCCTCCGCAGCATTGGGGAATGACCTATACCAAAGTGAGTGTATCGCATGAACATATCTCGGTCAATGAATCTGACTCAAATTTTAAGGGTCAAAGTGCGACGAGAATAACCGCACTTACATGCCGACATAGTGCTCCTCCCAGTCATCCAGCTGCTCCTCACGGCATGCCAATGATTTTCCGTAGCGAAGTGCACTTGTGCCACGGCCTGGAGCCCCTTCAGTGACAAACTCCGTACTATACGGGTCACCCGACCCACATAATATCCCGTACAAGACGGGCCAGCGGACCATGGGCCGAAGTTATGTATATCCTCGATGTTGATGGATGGGCCGGGAGTCATATTATTTCCGATGGAGATGGGTGGGCCCATCTGGGTAATATGTAGAGTAGGATAGACATGTATATTATAGACAGCTGGGCTGAAGAGAAATGCCAGGCAAATATTATTGTACAGACAGGTGGGCCAATGTATAAGTATTATGGAGTGGTGAAATATGTATCATATGGACGGGTGGGCCGGCGTATGGGTGTTATTGTATAGACGGGTGGGCCGAGAGAGTGGTGAAATATTTATCATATAGACAGGTGGGCCGAGGTAAAGGTATTATTATATAGACAGGTGGGCCGAGGGGGTGGTGACATATTTATCATATAGACGTGTGGGCCCATGTACAGGTATTATT
>JRHT02000527.1:0-11613 GCA_011800875.2 Suillus brevipes Sb2 | reverse complement strand
CGCCAGTGACGCATTGTGAACTCCACTTCAACAATGGCACCGTTTAAGACTTCGTTGACCTGGCCAGGTTCAATTAGAACATCTTCATAGTAGACCGGCAAGCCTCCTGCGCGATAGTGATACTTGATGCCTTCAAATTCTTTTGCAAACTCTTCCGGAATCTCCCAGTTCTCTGTTTCTTCGTCCATTTTGGTCGCATTTTGAGCTGCCCGTCCATTGGGCGAGTCAGGAACGACATTGTCCTACTGTGTATTAGAAATGCAGTGTATATGTTACGAAGGAAACAACGCACTCGTAATTCAAATACATTACGCACAAACCTTATCATTTTTCCGGTAACGTCTGCGATAATCATATTTCTATGATCCTTTGTCGTTGCGACTTGCTTCTGGAGTGTTTCCAACACCGCGATAGTGGCATTGTAGTCTTTTGCTAGATCCGTGTCAGCGGGCCGGGACATGTGGAACTGATATTTAGCTTTGTCAAGGGATCCTCGTCCATTGAGTACGTGGTTTCCTCCTGGCCCGGATTTCAGACGAAATGCTGATATCCTTCCTACTATCAAAACTTTGAAAGGCAACTCATCAGTTGCATCGACGAGCTTGAGACCAGTAGTGGTGTGTTGCCACATAGTAGCGTTGACAAAGTTTGGGGAAGCTCCGTAGTTTTTCAGAGTGGATTTTTTGGTGCGGTACGTGTTGGCGTTGAAAGACATCGTGGTTTAGAGCAAGGTTAGGAGACCTTTTAGTTAGGAGTATCAGAAATATTTCCTGCTTTCAAATTGCCATGGTTATGAGTCATGCCAAGCGTTGATGTCGATTGAGGTAGTTGTTTTGAATTTGTGCAGTCCATGTTATCATCTTGGTCTGGTTGTCATGATGTCGGCGTCGATTACAGATGATATCAATCCCATGACATTAGCTGAATCTCTCACTGTTAAAGAGATTATTACTGCTGCAGGAGTAGGAGCATTCACTTATCGTGAACGTCGGCGACGCGACTTGCTTATTGCAGCTGTGCAAGATTCGGCTGTCCTGCAAGCGACAATCAAGGATGCGTACTTCCGCAAGCAAGACAGGGCTTGTAATGACCGGAACAATCGTTTGAAGCGCGCACGGTTTCATGATCCAAGTGAAGAGCAGGAAGTGAGTATGTTGACGTCCAGAAATGACAGTTACTTGCTTTCTCCTTCGGACGATGCCAAATCCGATTGTCTTGCGAGGTTAATCGATCGCACAAGCAATGCAGGTACATGTCAAGTTGTCTGTATTGTTTGTGCGTTAGAAGTTTTTGCTGTTGGAACCGAAGAATTCGCAGTGGATGACATACCCGAGTCACATCTTCTTATTCCTCTTCCTTGTCACCCTCGTCAGCATCTTACCAATGGTATATTGCTTCATTATCCTGCACTCACTCTTCATGACGGTCATCTTTGTGGTCGTATTTGCTGCGAGTGCTTGCAAGAGTTACACGCTCGCAAGCTCCCAAAGTTGGCGTTAGCAAATGGCCTTTGGATTGGCGAAGTTCCCCAGGAGCTGGCTATTTTGACACTTCCCGAAAGAGTGTTGATTGGTCTCTACTTTCCAGTGTCGTTTATCGTGAAGCTATTCCCCCAAAAGAAAGGATCAAGGAATTGGGATACTTCGGCATTGAATAGTGGTGTGCGTGGCAACGTATCCACTTACCGATTAAATACGGAAGATATTGCTGCTATGATTGAAGGACGCTTACTTCCTCGCACCCTGGATCTCTTGCCGGCAATTATTGGCATCACAATCATCGGTCCGAATAATCTTCCTGCTCGTAATCTCCCTCGTTTCCTTACCGTCAGTCGTGAATGCGTCAAACAAGCTCTTATTTTTCTGAAAAGAGAAAATCCGCTTTATTCCGACATATCCATTTCTGATTTGCATCTTGATCTTTTGCCTTCGGATGTCGATGTCCCTTCTCAACTGCTTTCTGTCGTCAAACACTCTAGTGACACAAATATGCTCGACCAAGAACATGAAGGTTATGTGGTCGAAGACGATGATGACGAAATTGATAGTGGAGATGGTCAGTTGCATTATTGTCTATCCGCTAGTTTCTCACTTCAATTGGTAGTTAATGGAGGTGCTTTTCAAACCCATGCTGTAATGCAGGGAGATGTGGACAAAGGGGACGATTCGTTAGGTATGAGTTTATTTCGTTGTATGCTCTGTTGGTATGTTTAAACCTTGTTAGATGCTGGTGTGGTACCTCTTCAGACCAGTGGTGTCATTGACGTTGAAGCGTCACATTTGTCAAATCAAGACGTTTTAGCTCATGCATTCACTAATATCTCTGGTGCTGGACACGAATCATACGCAGTTCGGCACGGGGGCTTCGTAAACGAGTACGAAAGGCGCGATGATGAAGGCAATCAATCTGCGGGTTATTCGGAGAACCCGAATCATCTCCTTGGTGCCTTTCCTCATTTATTTCCTTATGGTATGGGCGGGTTTGAAACTGCCCGTGCTCGATCTGTGTCTTATGAGGATCACTCGAAGTGGTGTATGCAGTATGCTGATGGACGCTTCCGTCAAGACCTTCATTTTATGTTTCAAGTCTTCGGCGTTATTCAGAAGCGTCAAGTGTGCCGCTCTGCTGTTCTGGAAGTCAGGAAGAAAGCTTTCCAGGACCATGAACGAGCTTTTTCGCAGCTCACTCCGTCCGATCTGTTGGAAGCAAGCAAGGAGGAGGCAAAGAAACAACCCCATTCGAATCATACCATACGTTCATTGAAGCAACATCTTAGCGCGGTTCGTTCTAAGGTGATGGGCACTGACGAATCAAGAACGAAAATTCGATCCTACATCTGGGGTATGACAATGATGAAAAATCCTCCATCGCTTTGGATTACTATCAATCCGACCGACACTCATGATCCAGTGGCTCAGGTTTGTGTTCAAGTCATTGTCGCCGAACATTCCTCATACTTTCTTTTAGGTTTTTGCTGGCCAGGAGATTAATCTTGATGATTTCGATGCCACCGCAGGCCCTGAATCTGGACGGCGTGCTTTTATTATTGCAAATGATCCTTACGCTGCGGCGAAGTTTTTTCGCTTTATTATTGCATCGATTTTGGAAGAACTCTTTGGTATATCTGTTGATGAAAAGAAGCACATCACCCGTCGTGAGGGAATTTTCGGAACAGTGGAGGGTCATGTCGGCACCGTGGAAGCTCAAGGTCGGGGAACTTTGCATCTGCACATGATTATTTGGCTTCGCGGTGCACCCACTGCTGATGACATGAAGCAGCAACTTCAATCACCTCAATTTCAGGCTCACGTCGCCAATTACATATCATCAAATATTCATGGTCATCACGATAGTATTACTGCGGAATCTCTCTCTTCTGTACCTCGCGAGAGATGCATTTCTTACTCTCGTCCTTTCGACCCTCGTCTACCTCATTCATCCGGAGAACTTCAGGCTGTCGAATGCCAGCTTGTCCGTGCCGTCCAGATCCACAAATGTGGGCGTGGATGTCTCAGGGTAAAAAAAGGTAGATTGTTGTGCAAGCGCCGTGCTCCTTTTCCCCTTGCTGATAATGCTTGGGTGAATGCGGATGGCGAATGGGGCCCAAAACGCACCTATCCCTTCATGAACAACTGGAACCCTACTCTCCTTCTCGCTACTCGGTCGAATCATGATTGCAAGCTTATAACCAACGGCAGTGAAACTAAACATATTAGTTGGTACATCTCTTCTTATGCAGCTAAACGTCAACAGCATTCTTCTAATGCGTCGGCACTTCTCGCTAAAACTTTGGCGTATCACAAGCAAGCCGAAAGTCATAATGATGACCTCAATCAACTGAACAAACGTTTACTTCAACGTTGTGCCAATTCCCTTAGTCGCGAACAAGAGTTCAGTGCTCCCGAGGTGGTGTCGTACCTGATGGATTGGGAAGATCGGTACATATCTCACCGTTTCAAAACAATCTATTGGTATTCCGTTACGTCTTTACTGAAGAAGACTTTTCCTGTGCTTAATCAGAAAAAGTGCGTCCTTATTTTCTATGTTTTGATGTTTGAACTAAGTTTGTACAATCTCTAGGCATGTGGTTGAGTTTTCGTCAGAGAACAACCCTATGATAATTGCAGATGCCAAAGAAGACGAGGTACTGCATCGTAACATCTCTGTCGTCGTCGTGCTTATTTTGTTTAGGTTGAATTTGCTGTCCTTGAGGTCTATGATGGGACTATACGTTTACGCGATCAAGTCCGAGAATATGTCGACCGTGGCGAGGAACTGGAGGATTTTAGCTATCTCGAGTTTTTTCTCAACACCTGTGATGTTCGCTCAGATGCAGATCTTTCTGTGTTTCACAAAAGCTGCGCTTTTGTATCCCGCATTCCTTACAAGCAAGGCAGCCCTCATTCTGGTCATGTTCGTGTTGTACGGGTCGAGGGACATGAAACCATGCCTCACATTCCTGGTCCATGGTTTCCTCGTGCGGACGATCCTCATTCACATTCGTTGTACTGTGCATCAATGCTCGCCCTTTTAAAACCTTGGAGAAACATTGTCGACCTCAAAAGAGTCGATGAAACATTTTCTGTCGCCTTCGAGAGCTTTGTAGCTGCTGCTCCTGATGCTACGAAGCGTATTCTTTCAAACATACAATATTTTCACGACTGTTCGGAGAAAGCAAGACAACGAGAAGAAGAAGGCTCGTTTGTTCCTTCTGCTACATTTGCTGATTCCGACGTTGCTGACGATGTTGGTAATGTTGATGGGGTTGTTGACAACGATGAGGAGGATGAGGTATCACACATAACAGAGGATGATATATTACGCGTGTCTGATGGAGTCTTTTCTACACGTGAGATGGTGTATGCAGAAGTGGCAACGAACATTGCCGAAGAATATGGAGTTTTTGTCGATGAACCATGTCACAACGCTTCTCTGAAGCCCGCCAGAAACGCTGGTAGTCTTGACTTCAGTAACTACGAGAAGTGGCAGGAACACATACACCATATTGAAACACACACCCTCCACACTGGCGACGTGGCCAATTCCAATGCTGGTTCCGTCCAGGAATTGGTTCCTTCAGGTCATCAATCCGTCATGGATCAAGGAGGCGGTGTCGATCCAGTCGAAACAGAATGTTGTCCCTCAACTTCTTGCCCTGAATATTTGAACCAAGAGCAGTGTGTTGCGTTTACAATTGTAGCCAACCATCTTGCCGACCATCTAGCTGGGAAGAACCCTACTCAATTGCTTATGCAACTACACGGTCAAGGCGGAACGGGAAAAACCAAGCTCATACAAGCAATTACAGATTTATTTGATCGAGAAGGTTGCTCTGAGCAACTTGCGAAAACCGCTCTTTCTGGTGTTGCAGCTTGCCAGATTGGAGGAAGCACACTTCATTCTTGGGCGACTATTCCTGCGGGACAAGGACTTCCACATTCTGATACGTGGGTGTCACGTCCTTCTCCTGCTACTGCCCAACGTCGCGAAGTAAATATGCATAACAAATTTATGCTCATTGTTGATGAAAAGAGTATGATGACGTTGGATTTTCTGTGGTTGCTCTCACAAGTTGTGAGTGCATATCGTGCCAAGGCAGGCTTGCCCGTGGCAGTGGTTACCCTTCCTTTCGGCGGTCTTTCAGTTCTCATTGCTGGTGATTTTCATCAATTTCCTCCCGTTGGCAACATTAATCGCGCACTTTACTCCCAATTTCCCAACACATCTCGCTCCCAGCTTGGCAAAAATATCTATGAACAATTCATTACTGTGGTGACTCTACATCAGCAGATGCGCATTGTCGATCCTGTTTGGGACCAGCTCCTTCAACGTGCCAGAGTCGGTGAATGCACTTCGATCGATTTGGATGAAATCAGACACTTGTTACTTTCCAACGATAAATGCAACCGCCCGGACTTTTCTACTCCTCCTTGGGATGACGTTATTCTTATCACTCCCCACAACAGCGTCCAATCTCGGTGGAACATTCGCGCTGTGATCAAGCATAGCATTTCAAGTTCTTCAATGCTTTATCTTTGTCCAGCAGAAGATTCTGCTCATGGTTCATTGTTATCTTTGTCTCAACGGTTTTCTGTCGCACGTTTGACTTTGAAGGAAACAGAGCACCTTCCTACTGTTCTTCGTCTCATTCAAGGAATGCGTGTTATGGTAACTCGCAACCTTGCAGTCCATGCCAAACTTTCAAATGGGTCCCGAGGACGTATTTCCGACATTTTTTTGGATCCTAGGGAGCCTTCAATTACCCCCAATGCTGTCGCCGCAGGCAGTACACGTTTGTATTATCCTCCTGCCATGGTTATCATCCAACTCGATTTCTGTGACATGCCAACTCTTCCTGGATTAGGACCTGGCCAGGTTCCTCTTGTACCTGTCGAGTATAAGTTTAACATTGGCGCTAATCCAAGCACTCGAATTACACGCCGTCAGTTTCCTCTCGCTCCCGCATATGCATTCACGGATTTCAAATCTCAAGGCCAAACAATTGACCATGTTTTGGTCGACATAGGAAAAACAAGCTCTTTTTCATTGTCACCTTTCAATGCATACGTTGCATTATCCCGAGGTCGCGGCAGACAAACTATACGTTTGTTGCGAGACTTTGATGATTTGTTGTTTACCCGTCATCCTTCAGAGAGCTTGCGTGTCGAAGATGAAAGAATTGTAGATCTTACTCACAAGACAAAAGATGATTACCTCAAAGGCGTTTATGGTCCACTTTCTCAATGTGCAGATTTATCGAAAAGTGAGTTATATGCTTGTTTGTTTTACGAAAACTGATTAGCTATCGTAGCATGATGAACGTCGGTTCATGGAAACCATTAGCAACCTTTTAATCCATCTGTTCACGGCCGAGACACCCTGTGGCGGTACGCTCCTCTCTACTGCAAGTTCGCTTGATGAAGAGCCGGTGCTTAAACGACGCTGTGCAAGCAAGAGAGAGGAGTATTCTGATTGTTCAAAGTTGAATTGAAAGGGAGGTTTCGGACTTGCTAGTCGGTCTCGAGGGAGAGTTTGAAATTGAGTTTAGTACACAAGTAGATCATGTGATACGATGCGACGTGGAAGGTCACGTTAATTTTACGTAAACATCTGACTTGTATTCCGCATGTCCTTAGAATCACTTACCCTGTATGATTGCAGACAGAGCACTTGGATTCATCATGGGCGCACTCGTTGTACTTGGATGGTCGCTGCTTGCTTTGAGCACGTCGCCCAAAGTCAGTGTTTTTTTTATGCGTTTTTCTTTCAGTGTTGTAGATCTATTACTCGAGGTGCTGTAAGTTCGAAGCATGTACTTGACCGTCTTGTGCAACTAATATCACATATTGTTAGAGAAACTTTAGCTCTTGAACTCTCACATTTTCTGCTAAATCAATGATGCGCAGGGACTGGCTTCAGGCAGTCGCCGCAAGCCGAGATTCACGTCACCATCCCCAGAGTTCTTGTACCGGTTCATGAAGTAATTCCGGTTGGTAGTACAGAGAGTCGTTGATCCTTCTGCAACGTTGCATCTTCAAGGATGCTATGGGCAAATAATTACATGCAATATGGCTTGGTAAAGTTTATTCACGCACCTCTTTAACAAATATGTTGTCAGTGATATATCTTCGCTAGTTATATTAACGATTTCCTTCTCGTCTTCCTTTGCAGATTTCACAAACAATACATTACCATTTTGTTGGTAAAACTGTTGCTTCCTCGAATTGATTGTGCGCAACAGTGCATTAGGACTTGGAAAGGAGTGTTCAGTTTCAGTATATAACGTATAAGTGTGATCGAGGGGAGTTTGAGCATTGGGCACGTCTTTAAATGTTTTGCGGTAGCGATTTCGGCATCTTATATATGGTCCACGGTCTTGTTGGTTGACCCAATAACCGACCTCGAGTTCTCCTAAACTTCGAACCTGATGGACTCCGTCTCTCAGTGGAATGTCCACTACAATGGGTCGTGAGCTGTTTGTAGGATACAACAGTCCTTGGAATATTTTACTGTAGGACTATTTTAAAACAGTTAGTATGCTGAGAAAATGTCGTGAAAACTTTGACTACATACTGGTTGATGGTTTGCTATACTTTGTGTCTGCTCCTCCACATCAAACAGAGTGGCAGGTGCGCGCTTTGGTGGAAATGTCGGATTGTGAGATGTGTTTTCAACACGGAAAGGACAACAAGAATTGTGGCAGTTTTCGGACAACCGCCACTCTAACCCGTCGTTTGCAACCATCTCCTTGATGTTATAACGACAGTCCCAGTTTGCAATAAAATACTCATCCGCATTCTTCGTTAACCGCTGTGACGATCAAGCATACGCTAGCCTCGTATCACATCATTTCCCTATATGTCTACGCGTTACCACTCCCTTGGTCCAACATGCCTCACCCAGCATAAGCCGCATTCCCGCGCAGTTACCGAACGATCCCTAACTTACCGAACCGCGTGCCTAGCCCTCCCATGTCCTGTCCATTGCCGTCTAACTCCATTGGTGCGTTTTCCTTTGAGTTTCCTTATTGCTAAAATCGCCTATAGTTGATATTACATGTCACCGCGTGCATACCGGTAGGCAATTTACATATGAGTATCCCCGCGCACTTACTATCGCTACTACCTTCGCCTGTATATTCCGGTAATCCACGCAAGTGGTATATATGACTCGTAGTAAATACTGAATACTTACTTCCCCTTTACCTGTCATCCCCGGACCTCAGCAGCGGTAGTTTCACTTAGTAGTCTTTCCTTGCGAATATCAGTCCATTTGATTTCCATTCCTTGACCGACGGTACTTGACACCATAAGCACCTCGCGTCTCTTAGACTTACTAGTTTCCCGGACCGCTACCGGATTTACCGCTTTACCGCGGTATCTTACCTTTGCGTTTCTTTGACCTTTGTTCAGGCGACTCGCCCTTCCTAGTATACCTCGGTTTGGACTTACCAAGTCCCCTAGTACAAGTTACCGCAGTTGCCGCGGCATTGGACTTAAACGTTTCTTCCTCTATCTACGGTTACAGCTAACTTACCGACGGCGTTCTTTCGGTTTCAGTTTATCTTTCTTAAGACTCAACAGACTCCCTTCGCACACTACGACGAAGGATTAGCTTCAATAGCAGTTCCCTAGGGTCGACGCTTTACTCGCTCCCTATAGGATCTTAGTTTGTCCTTTACCGGCTGACTATTATCTCTTCGTTTCAACTGGAGCCCACCGCGAGGGGGCCATTTGAAGCTGGGTCCAAGAAAGACTAAAGGCCGTGCTGTTAGACCAGCCAAATCCAAGCTAGCGGGAATACAAGAAGAACTAGAACGTGAAGCCCCAGCGCTTCGAGAACCAACAGATTCACCGCTGACCGAACCGGAGGACGACGGGAATCCCTTTATCCCCGAACACTTTTACCTACCTTCCACCGAAACTCAGTTCACTACCGACACTCCTTCTACCGAATCATCCCTATCCTCGGCCAACCCCTCAGCCAATCCTTCGGCCAATCCTTCACCCGAGAAGCAGCACCTGCACGTACCGTTACCACCTCTTACTTCTGCACCGTCGCCCAGGAGACGTACCACCGCCCTTCCAGCACAGACCGCACCTACCATTCCAGCAACCTTCCAACCTCCCATTACCTCTTCTCTGTTCTTACCAGCCAACCCGTTACCTACAATGACTTCGACCTTCAGAATGCCTCGTAGGGGTACTGACGCGGCACCTAAATTTGACGGCACTCCCTCTCGCCTCATCCCTTACCTAGAGGATGTAGAGCAGTTGTCAGACCATGCCGGTCATACCCCTGAGATGCGTATCAAGTCCGCTATCAGATATGCACCTCCCGAAGAATCCGAAACGTGGACCATGCTTGAAGAAGCCAAAGGGAAAGATTGGGATAAGTTTGTTAGCGCGGTCAAGACCTTGTACCCCGGTTGTGAAGGTGACCGTAGATTCACGCGTACTGACTTAGAGAATCTTTGCGCAGAACAAGCCAGGACTCCTATGCGCTCACAGGAAGACCTGGGCCAATATTACCGCAAGTTTTTCAAGATATCAAGGCACTTGATCCAGAAGAAGAAGTTAGCTGAGCTCGAACGCGACCGGTTGTTCCTTGACGGTATACACGAGACCGCGGGTAATGCCATTCGCCGTAGGCTGGAGATACGATATGTCGACCATCACCCTGAGGATCCCTACGGTATCCAGGAAGTATACGATGCGGCAGTTTTTCTTTTGCCTAGCACGTCAACCGCGACGACGGCATCCACGTCCCCTTCCTCGAGGTTATCTAACCTTTCCTCAGGTGCAGTACAGCAAACCGTTGCGGTTAAACAGCAAAGCCCCGGCACAGTCATCAAGAAGGAGTTCAACACGACAGTTGGTTGCTACTTCTGCGGCGGTGAACATTTCGCCAGAGAATGCAGATCGCGCGAAGAGTACGTACGCGCAGGTAAAGTCAAATGGAACGAAAGCGGCAAACTAGTCATGCCTGACGGCAGAGGTATCCCTTACCGAAGGGAAGACGGTACATTCCAACAGCGCATTGACCGTTACCTGCATGAAGGCCCAGCTACGGGTTCTAACGCAACGGTCTTGGGAAGTTTGTTCTGCCGCGCGGCACCTACAAGTGACGCGATACTTGATATTGACCCTTCGGCCTTTATGCATACTTGTGCTAACCACCAGGAAGACAGCGACGACGATGAAGAGCTCAGGCGCCTAGAGCACGAAATGATTAAGGCGAAGGAAGCGTTTGCCGCAGTTAAGGTGGACCGTGCCAATAAGAAGGCGGAGAAAGGTAAATCAGTGCGTTTTGACGGTGTTGAAGTATCATCACGCCCGAAACCTGGCCCATCCTCCAAAACCACCGTTACGGTAGAGGAGGTAGCCTCGCCTCAAGTTAAGGCAGCGGCATCGAAGCCTAACGTTCAACCGAATCCTAAGGCTACAGTCGTCCAGCCAGCTGCGACTACCACTGCGGCACCCACTGAACCACCGGCTAACCAATCTTCGACTCAATTTAGGTACACATTCCCGCTGGAGGACAAAGGAGCGGATAAGCGTGTCACAGACCGCATGCTGGATACCAGTGTTAGTATACCCATTCGGGAACTTATCGCGGTTTCTACAGATGTGCGCAAGGTGTTCAAGGACATGACTACCACCAAGCGGGTTACCGTTGGGGCTATGTCAATCAATGAGCTTAGCGGCGCACCGTCTACAAAGGAATATATCAAGAGCAATCAAGAATTCCTCAAGCGTTCAGACGACGGTCGTATAGTAGCGGACCATTTTAAGTCCCTACGGTGTATTCGGGCGGTAACCTACCAAGGCCGCATTCTAACCTGTGTCCTGGACCAAGGCGCAGAGTGCATCGTTATGCCGGCAAGGATTTGGCGGTCCCTAGGTTCAATACCCCTTCGGCCAGATTACAAGTTGACGATGGAATCAGTTAATACTTCCACCAACGAAACCCTCGGCGTTGTAGAGAACTTACCGCTAGACTTTGGGACGGGCGACATGCTCTTCCAAGTCCAGATTGTTGAAACGGCTAACTTTGACGTCCTCTTAGGCAGACCATTCCATACGCTTACCAGCTGCAAGACCGAAGATTCAC
>JRHT02000526.1:0-11654 GCA_011800875.2 Suillus brevipes Sb2 | reverse complement strand
GGTGTTGAGGAATCTTCGCTGTTGAGCCAAATAAGCGTGGGTGAGACACGTAAGCGTCCAGCCTAATAAGGCTTACTTATTGGGATACACAGGTGAAATGCTGTCACCTAACAGATTCTTGTGACACACTGTGTGACATCTAATATTGTCACAGGCTATAATTACGTTAAGCAAATCCCTAGACACCCTTCTGCATCGGTAAAAACAAGAGATGTCTTATGATGATTGCTGCTGAGGCGCTGAACTCACAGATCAGCTAAATATATAGTCACTCTGATCTGGACTAAGCAATCTCATTCCCCTCGCATTTGTCTTCGACAGGAACTGTCATGATTGAGGGTAAAACATTATAAAGAGTGCAGGAAAAGTAAATATCGCCTCTGCAAATTATATAAACTGTCTAGAGAACAAGAAGTGTCAGTATACCTGAGTCGTGTGATCAATTAGGAATCACGTCCAGATAGCCTCAGAAACCCCACGAGCCATTATTCCATCCTCCAAGCTTACCTGGCTGGTTGGTCATTTCCGCAACCTAAAGGCGGCAACTTGTATGATTATTCATTCGAGTAAAGCATTAGGATTTGTTGCTACGGTGTATTCGGTGCGCTAGGAATCAAGACTAAGCTTGTCAGAGCCAGACCTTTCGCCTCAAAACATGATATGTACGCCACCTACTATGACAAAGTGATGGAAGGTGCCGGTGAACACCGATGCTGTGAGGGGCTCTACGTTTGCGTGGTTCAGTGGGCAAGTGTGATTCGAAAATAGGCGGAACAGGATAGAATGAGCGAGACAACAAATGATGGTGACTACTGAAGTTGAAGATACCAAATGCGTAATGCTTTGACCGAAACTTTGCCCCTGAATTGCCAGGGTCGAGCGAACCCAGAGAAAGTAAAAGGTGATACTAGGTTGACTCTTTTTCGGTCCTAAAGAAAACGAAACCATATTTCACGGCCCGATCATAGCATGCGTTGTGCGGCGAGGTTGCGGTCTTCTTCTTGCTAATGTTGCAATCGTCTAAACACCCCCGACTGATCCTGAAGACGTGGACAACCATTCATTTATCCAAAAATCGATTGTCGTGGATGTTCCAGATGCAGCGCGTGTGTCAACGCAGCCTTCGATTTCTGATGTACAGCGCATAGCCTAGTGCATCTGCGATTGGCCGCAGACTCGTGGCATAAAGAATCAGCGCGTACCTCGGCTACATCGCGAGTGGAGCTATGCACACCTCAGAAGCCGGGGAACGGATGGATTAAGAATAAAGGGCAGAGGGAGATTCTGCATCACGACATTGCCTGGTTTTCTACAGACAAAACTGTGGTACAACTTGAAGTATCAGTAGCTTGCCAGTGACGACACGAAGTTGCCTCGTCGAATACATCGTTGGAGCCACTTCAATCCAATGGATATATACATGAGGCAAAACAAGTCAGATATCTGACTGAGAAATTCTAGATCACCGGGTTGCCAGCTTCCAAAGAATCCGAGTCTGATTCCAGGCTCACTTTCAAATTTCAGGGAGAATACAACATGGACAGCAGCTATTGGTTGCGGGGAAGTAAATCTGTCGGCGGTCGCGCGAGCATGAATGATGGATGCATCGATGAACGTTTGAAGTAGAGAAGCGGGTCCGGTAACTTGAAATGCGACGTTCAACTATCTTACATAATTGCATCCGTGTGTGCTGATTGACATGACCGGGTTTGGCAAAAAACATGTGCCCATCCAACTCTACCGCGAACGACAAAACTCCACTTTTATGATATATTATCTTGTCTCGATTTGCTTTAATGGGTGTTTTATAAGCCAAAGCCGATTATCGCAGCGAATTTCACGAATTCACCCATGTCCGGGATACTAGTGCTGTAGTAACTCGCCCGTTAGTGCCAACGGCCATACTGCACTATTGTGAAAGCAAAAACACGACTCACATGATAGCCATAGCAGTAAGGAAAGGACTGCCATGCAGGTGAGTTATGTTATCAATCTAGGAATACTGCTGATACTCACGCAATATCCTCCCAATGGGCCGCAGGTGTCGCATTGCCAATTATGTATGCACAAGCCGGTACAATGTTCGGCGCCATCATCAATGGGCGCGGCAGAGATTGATGATGCTAATGCAACAACGGCAGCGAGGACAATTGTAGAGGAGAAACGCATTGCGAGTGAAGATGTGATATGGGATCAGCCCGAGATACTTCTGGAGAAGATTGTAAGGAGACAGCTGGTTTTTATGCGCTGAACATTGTTATTTGAAGCTCCTCTTTGCGTATAATGGTTCTGCTTTCGGAGAGATGGATATTTGCAATGCCAGCAAATTTCTGGCCAACTTGAAGGTCCATGGGCAATTGCTATCGAACTACTGAACATTCGCGTTTCCGAGCAGTTGTCGACTCAGTACCAGGGCGCACAAGATCTCGGAGAACGTGGCTCGAGCTTTTTCGACCACCTAATCCATATCTTGATCTTTGTCGAACGTTAAAAAAAATCCAAGTTGAAAGTGGGAGAAGGGGATTTTACGATATACAGGACCCAGGTGTGTTTTAACAGCTCTATTGTGTACACAGATACCTAAAATCGTACGATATACGGCCTGCCAGCGGGCCCGTCTACGCGACACTGTTTCGCAGTGTGTCTTGCATGTCAAGACTGTATCTGCGAATATAAATACAATGTATTTTGCGGGTTAATTTGCTTAAAGCCAGATCCGATTATCGCAGTGAATCTCACAAATTCACTCCGAGTCCGGCCACTGTAGTAACTCGTGGGTCAGTGCCAACGGCCACACTGCACCATTGTGAAAGCAAAAACACGACTCACTAAGCCATAACAGAAAACAAAGCCCTGCCATGCAGGTGAGTCGTGTTATCAATCCAGGAAAAACTGCTGATACTCACGCAAACTCCTCCCGATGTGCCGCAGGTGTTTCAGTCAGAATCTGTCAAGCAGAAGAGATCACAACGTGCAGAGGCCGACGATGCTAAAGCAGTCACGACAGCGAGGGCAATTGCAGAGGAGAAACGCATTGTGAGCGAGGATGTGATATGAGATCAGATATTTCTAATGAAGATTGTAAGGAGACAGCTGGCTTTTATGCTTTGAACATGGTTATTTTAAGGTCTTCTTTGCGTATGTGCCTTCAAAAAGATGTATATTTGCAATGCCAGCGGATTGCCAACCAAGGTCACGTATGGGCAACTAATACTAAACTACTGAACATTCGCGTTTCCGAGTAGTTGTCGACTCGGCACTCAAGATCTCGGAGAACGCAGCTCGAGCTTTTTGGTCTGCTTGATGCATATCTTGATCCTTGTCGAACATTGTTGGAACAATCTAAGTTGTAAGTCGGAGTGGAGGCTTGTATCTCATAACTGAAAATATCGGCGGCGATCCAGCTCCACGGTTGACAGCGATGCAATGGTACCTGACATAGAGAGATCGGAGCGCACTGCTGAATAGTCCTCTTTAGTGTGGTCGTGCAACGACTTCCCAGTCGCTGCATGCCTGTGACCCTGCAATTGCGATTGTGCGCAAGTGAGCATGTAATCTGACGCTCAATAACCATGTACTCACTTTCAACCACTTGGCAAAAAGCAGAAGCGTGGGGATTGCGCCGCTGAGAGCATTTATAAGGCCGAGTACTTCGAGCCAGAAGAACAGTCGCTCATGCTCGAAGAATGATGATTTCATTTCGTCGGCGAGCTCTGGATTTGCTTCTTTTTTAATGAACACATAGCAGGCCTTGGCAAGCACTGTGTGAGCGTTTCTCGGACAGCAAGACATTGCTAAGGTGGTTCGGATCATAAGTCCAATTCTATACTACGAACTGCAAAAGTCAACAATATCATTACGTCTCTCGTGTCCACCATGCGCTTCATTACTTTTAAGATGCAGCCTGACGCACACGTCTGCCAGCACGGCAGGAAGGTCCAATACGCACTGCCAGCCAAATAAGGGGCACCGAGATAAAACATACTCCCCCTAGAAGAACAAACGTCCACCCGGTGCCAATCTTGTGAAGTAGCAAGTCAATCACGGAGACCAACAACGCTGCCATGGAGCACCGAATGAGGTTATTCTGCGGTCGTTGTCACAATGTTGTGTATAAGAGAAGGCTGGCACACTCACACACGCAGTCACCGAAGAGCCTTGTGATGGTGCAAGGTCGATCAAAATCGTCTGGATGGTAGTTAGCATAGCCATTTCCGAAAATCCGACTATGTAACCAAACAGTGAGCACTAGACTATGATCAAGATTAAAAAGCACTCACTGACGAAATGGAGGACCAGAGGAACTGCAATGGTCGTTCCCGCTTGAAAGCACCAGCCATACCCAGTACAAGCTACGCAGAATACGATCATCCAAAGTGGCAATCTCTTCAACCTTGTTGCTTCGATTGGAAAATCATCATCGCTTATGACATGACCCGGAATACCCTTCTCTGGCGTGAAATCTCGAATCAGTTGCCCCTTCGCCGTTTTGTAATCCCAGTCCATGAGCTTGCCACTGAAAATTGCGCCCAGCGCAAGCCCGCCTCCAGAGGCCAGGTAGCAAATCCCAATATCCGTCTCTGTTAGATGGGGGTAATTTTCTTCGAATAATGAAGATATGGTAGCTAGAAGGGCGGTGTACACGGCGTACTGAATGCAATTGAAAACCAGGAGGTTCAAGATATCGAGACATGTGAACAGACGGAAAGGGTTATGAGTTTTACGAGTCGGTGGACACTCCACCTTAGAATGTTTATGGCCACGCCCCATTAAGGGTAATAGAGGACGATACTGGAAAGGCGGAAAGACACTACCATTTCCGACGACGCTGCGCAAGGTCTCCGGGAGGAACCTGACACCCGGAATAAGTCAGAGAGAATACCGCCAAATATCGCGACTTACATAACCATGACAATAAAACATGTTGAACTGGAGATACAGAGGAACCAAAATATGGATCTGAATAATGAACCGCATGAGCAAAACTTTGTTCTGGTTGTGTGAGCAACTGATTTACCTCCATCCGAACTTATCCGCAAGAGCGCCTCCTACAACGGGTCCTATTGCGGGTCCAATCTTCAAAACTCGATTACTACATGGTCAAGTTATATGCTCTTGTGCTCACCTGTGGACCCATCGTGAAGATACCGTAAAAACCACCTCGCTCCGCGGGGGTCGCGATGTCCGCAATAATACCAGCACCTGTAACGAATGAGATAAAGCGCAAAAATAAACATAAACGGTGGCGCACCGATCGTGAGCGTGCTAGCGCTACCAACCGCTTGGATACATCGAAAAACCATCAACAGCCAGAAGTATGATGTCGGTACGAGCGCCAGACCGATACAAGCAAGGCTAAGAACAAACAAACATCCAAGCGATGTTGGTCGCCTGCCCATGCGATCTGCAAGAGTACCCCAGAACATGGGTGCTTTAGGCAGTAACGATAAGCCCGGACACAAACAGCATGCACCAGGTTTCACTGACATACACCTTGAAACACCAGATAAACCGTCACCGTGAGGTTGGTAAGTTCGACAGTCTTGTCAAACGCAGACGCGATCATTGGAATAGCAGGAAGGTATATGTACGCCGTCAGCGGGCTGACAAAACTGTTCACAATAGTTTCAATGTCGAGGAACAACTATGTGCTCACCTAAATAACCCTGCTACGGATGCAAGAGTTACTATGAGCCATTTCTCGCAAGTCGTATATATAGAGTAAGGAGGATCGACATCTTGCTCCTTTGCGAGCACGACGGGGACATTATGGACTTCATCGTTCTGGGCCATGATAGTATGCGGAAAGGTATGAGGGAGACAGATAGTAAATCACAACTGTTTAAATATGCAGGTTGCAGCTGTCCACCGTGCATCGATTATTGCTGACCCGGAATCAGCTTCGCAAATTCTTAGGGTGGTGTTTGCACCCTCGATATCCGCTGTAGCACGCCCTTTACGCCTCCGATAAGGAAGTGCATGGCGAATCATGCCAAGTAATGGCTTTCCATGCGATACTCGTGCGGTATACCATGGACGGTCACTTCACTTCTGGCACTTGGTTCACTTGATGTGATCTCGTACCAGAACGGAGTGCTTGGAAGGCACATAGCAAGTGTTCGATACTACGATGGCTGACTTGCGAAGCCTCGCCAAAGGTAAATGCCACAGAATGACTAAAAACCATCAACTCGGACATTTGATACAGCTTTCGTCATGGACTCACCGCAGCAATTCAGATCCAATGTATCTACGGATGTGGATGCCCAATGTCAAGCTTTCAAGGTGTAGTTCTCTGGGGCACTTCCGCTTTAGGATACTTTCCATTTATGTTCCCTATCAATGTCCTGGACGTCTTGAACACGCTGCGGAAACACGATATGACGTTGATAACTTGTCACCACCTTAGTCCGTCCCGGAGCCATCCGAGTGCCAGTAGAAGACATCCTTTCTGTACGGATAGAAGAGTCAGAATTTAATTCCGATGTCGGCGCTGATACGTTGGGCAGGACCGCTGGATGAACAGGAACATAGGGGCAGTGTCTCGATGAAAAGGCTGCCAAAATCTTTGCCAAGAAATCAACGCTTCAACGCGGTAAGACTGTATCAACTCACAACCTAGCTTCTCGAACTGCTTCTCCCTCTTTTCCAAACAGAAGTAGTCTGGCTAGGTCTGGTTCGCGAGCTGATTAACTTCACGAGATATTTGAGTTGCTTGTTTACCATTAGTAGTGTAGTTTGTCATCCCGCTGTCGAATGACTCAGTCGTCTTATTTGACCCTCGGACAGGATTCTCCCTTCGGTACAGGTCCAGCGATACCGGTCGATTCACCACGAAGATTCTCGGCGCCAAGCACAGCAATGCAAGACGCTATTGATTGTATTCATTTTGCGGACGAATATCCGTCAAGACTCTAGAACCAAGCAAGCCAGTGAAATACCGTCAGTTAGGCTGACGACACTTATCCGAGAAAATACTTGCTACAACAGTGCAATATGACATCGAGGCTTTAATGCATTGAACTCGTAGAAGTATATTGCGAGGGGCCGAGGTTTAATTAAGCCTCAAAATTCGCGAAGAATATTTCCGGTTCTCTCACTGAGGTCATAATATTTCAATGCAGATCGCCCATTCGGCTGGTGTAACTTCGATCGGACGCGACCGCTATCCATCGATCGTTGGGCTCCCTCCTGTGACTTTTGAGGTATTTGGTCTATCAAATATGACCGACTTCCCGAAGCAGGGAAACCGATATTCGAGTTCTTGAAAAGTGGGAATGACGCTAAGAATAGGCGGTAGGAAGATAGTACACTTCGTCGACAGAGGATAGGTGAAGCTTGATGCATCACGCTTGGACTGGTAAGCGATCAATCGAATAGTGTTGACGTCAGACTTACACTTATATGATTTCGGGTGTGCACACAAACACGTTTGTTGGACTGACCACAAAGATAAAGGAGTGGCAGGTCCGATATGCGCGCTTGAAATAGATTTCTTCGAGGGCGAGTACTCGAGTCTTCAAGTTCATTTCGATGCATTTCGGCTTCTGGAACACACACGACCCACATAGAAACAAGAATTATCAAGGCGTATCACGTCCTGAGGCAAAAATCAATAGTTTGGAGTGAGAAGACAAAACTGTAGTCAAGCCTAGTCAAGCATAGCAGTACTATGCCTTCCACTGCAATCGGCACCCCAGGGAAGTCGGCAGGTCACACATTTTGGCAGGAAAACGTTACGCTTTTGTTACAATTAGTCACATTCCGTCACATCAAACCCTGCGAAAAAGCGTGACTGCCGACTTCTGTGGGGTGCCGATTGCAGTGGAAGGCATAGTAGTGGGCGCTTGCAACTGTGGTCGGGCTAGTCTCGCTTAGTAAGCCCACGAAAATTCGAGCTCCGAGCGGTAGTACTCATGCGAGTCAACTACGTCATGCTGAAACCCCAATTCTTCATCCTACGACAATCGTGGTGAGCGCCTTTAGCTTTAACAGTTATTCTAAATCCGCATCGAGCAAGGTGCCTTGCACCATGGGTCGCACGATGCCAGTGGAGGGCTTGGCAGCTCATCAAATGATGTTTGCAATTTGCAGGATGATTCCATCTCTGCGCTCGCCAACGACCCAATCCTAGTATCGACGGTATCATCGACCTTAACATGTCCGTACTCATCAAGAATATCATAGGTTGGTATACTTCGTGACATCATTCTGTACTAACGTGCATATCCCCGCTAATTGGCCGCTCGTTATTGTTACAGGAACTGTGCCCGTGTAGCTCATGCATATATCGCAATGTGCTGTTCAAGATAGCTCTGCAGTTTATAAGTGAAGACCCGGATACACGCCCGGCCATGTAGATGTATCAAAAAGGCCGACCCCCAGTATGCATGCGGCAACCGCTTTTCACATCGCATCTCATCACCCATTAAACTCGTCTATCTGCTCTCCGCTGTCGTGAAGATGTCTTTGATTCGTTACCGCAGACAGTTGTCCGATATATGGCTACACTCAAGCACAATTTCCCATTGCCCTCAACGGACCTTTCGAATCATCCATCTGTCACCACCGTCAGTGCAAGTATACCTTGCCATCACTGTCAAAGGTCTTGTTCAATCTCTTGCTCGAGAGTTCTGATGTTTTCAGTTGAAACGACTGAGGAAGACATGCAGCACCCCTGGTTAGAAGCAAGGGGATGAGCTGTATCGATCTTCCCTTTCTGGACATGGGAAAGAAAGAGCAGCGACGTATTGCAAGTCAATAGTACTCGCTGAGCTGCAATGAAAATGGAGAGACATCGCATCATGCACTCAGAAGGACTTGTGCAACTCTACGACAGCCGCATGTATAGCCAGTCTGATCGCCGACAGAGAAAACAGGAAGATTTGGTCGTCCGATAAGTCAGACCACAGCGGGAATTACCATTTGCGACTACCCATCGTGGACCTATCAATGCGTCGTACGTATGAGTTGGATTTCACAATTGTCGATCCATCAAATACTGAGGACAGTGATACACGACGACGCTGGAGGTATCACATTGGAAAATCGGAGTACAGCGATCAATAAATTAGGGACGCCATTCGCTCAACCAAACATCTCTTGGTCCTGGAAGTAAACTCTTCTCTCTCTGGATAAACTGACCGTACCCCATCTCCCCAACTACCTCCCCGTGGCTGAATACCACCTTACCCCTGATGATGGTGTACCTCGGCCAGTTCTTGAACTCAATACCCTCAAACGGCGTATAGTCGATAGCATGGTGCAGCATCTCATTCGTGAGTTTGAATGGCTGGAACTTTGTTTGCGAGTACCAGATCACCAAATCAGCATCGAAGCCGGGGGCGATACTGCCCTTTTTCTTCAATCCGTATAGCTTGGCTGGGTTGGTAGATGTAACCTCAACGAACTTCTGTGGGGAGATGCGTCCGGAGAGGACGCCGCCGGAGAACAGAAGCGGAACACGAGTTTCCACACCAGGTAGGCCGTTCGGTATGAAACGGAATTTGCCGTATGGAAGGTTCCCGTGTTGGAGTCCGCGCTGCTTTCCGTTTGGATGATTGTACTTGCATGGAGCGTGGTCGGAAGATACGACATTGAATGTTCCGTTCTTGATCCCAGCCCATATGGCGTCTTGGTCGGACTTGTCCTCCCGGATCGGAGGCGAGCATACGCACTTCGCGCCTGAATAAAGCAGGTAAGCCAAAGGTTAGCAGAACATAACTGAGTCATTACCTTCAAAATCCCCCTTTCGCATCGAGTCGGCGAGAAGGAACATGTACTGGGGACACGTTTCACCGTAGATCGGAAGCAGCCTCGTTTGTGCGTCGCGGATGTGCTTCGTGGCTGGCCCTCCAGATATATGCACCAACAGGATCGGTGTATCCATCAATTCAGCCAGACATATGACGCGATTCTGTTGTCAGCCTGAGCATGTCGTGTCAAACAAAGCGAGAGTCAACTCGCCGTTGCCTCAGCCTCCACGATCGGAGGTCGAGAGGTTCCATGGTGGTAAGGCTGCGTCATGAGCTTCTCCTCGAGATGCTGCGTCATCCAGTCAATGATGTCGGCATTCTCGGCGTGCACCATCGTGGTGATGCCAAGTTTCCGAGCGGAATACATGACATCAAGAATCTGGTAATCCAGAAGCTTCATGGGTTTATATGTCATGTACAACTTCACGCTCGTAATTCCGTACTCGTCGACCATCCGCGGGAATTCATCCTCGACGATTTGGGGTGTCGGATTGGTGATGATGACGTGGAAAGCGTAGTCGCAGTAGGACTGGTCCTTGGCAAGCTTGTGGTAGTTCTCAATAACAGGGATGATGCTCTCGTCCTTCTTCATTTGAGAAGCGAACGTGATTACTGTTGTCGTTCCTCCGGCTACTGCACTGCGCGTGCCTGTGTCGTACGTGTCAGCGACATAGTTTTCGCGATCTGGGATGACCCCATTCGTAATGGTAGAACGATCTACGTCGTCGACGTTGGCGTTGTGTACCTGCACAATATGTCATGTTAAATAAGAATATGACAGCAGATGACGAACAAAATACTAACCTGGCTCAGATGAACATGAGAGTCGACTCCACCGGGAGTTATAAAAGCTCCTTCAGCGTCAATCTCTTGTGCGCCAGCTGTGGCTGGAAGACGAGGACCGACAGCGACGATTGTCCCATCCTAGTGAACATAGGTAATATGGACTCATAAAACTCGGGAATGCCAGCAGGTGACTCGTACTTTGATTCCAATATCACATGACTCCCAAATGTCTGAGGCAGTTACAACGGTACCATTGCGGATGACAAGGTCGAAATCCATGATTTTAAGGTATCAACGAAAGCTCCAAGCATGTCCATTGCCACTCGAGAGGTCATAGATATATGCACCGCTGGAGATAACAGGAAGATCACATGAACATCCTCAGCTTCCAGAAGCGAGGTCTCGTGCCAGGACTCCTCAATCGTGGCTGATTTTAGCAGACATAGTCGGGCGTCTGATAAACGTCTCGGAGACATGTGCTCATTAAAGAAGCTGCAAGCCACCGAGTGAGTGGAAATGTGACGAACCCATAATCACGACAGTCACCTGAAAGTGCTCACTCCATCAGGAGGTCTCACGAATAGGTCAAACTTACGTTTCCTAGGCCTGTTCGTAAGTTTGACTTCAAGTCCTCTTCTGGCAGTTTAATAAGCTATAATAGGCACCACCGAGCGGTACCTTGATTACACCTCCGCTAATTAGTACTGTAGTCTTCACTAGTGAGCTCGATAACACTCACTGATATATGATATGCTCGAGTGACTGTTTAACTTTGCCTCCGCTGTGGGACAGGCTCATCAGGAGTTGGCGCTCACCCCCGCCATAAGTGTGACCAAGACTGTCTCTCAGGCTTCAACTTGAAGCGCAGCTGTACGTACTGACCATCATGGGGCTTCGACGGACAATAAATCAGGGAAAATAAACTTGAAGCTCGAGTTGCATTTCTGGAATTCTATGACAAAGCTGATGCTTACACCCCGACTTGTAACCCACTTTAACCTACAACACTCCTGTCCGCTACCGTCGAGCGCCTTACTCCCCGGAATAATCAAACAGTTTGCAAACACGATAGTGTGCAGCGACCGCAGTCTGAATGTCACTTCGCAAGGCACT
>JRHT02000525.1:1762-11768 GCA_011800875.2 Suillus brevipes Sb2 | reverse complement strand
GGTTTCGTGTTTAGTGTTTCAGCACTTAACACTTGGTGATTTGTGCAATGAGTGAAAAATGGACATGTTGTGTACATATTTTCGGCTCTCGGGCTTCGGGTTTCGGCACTTGGCACTTGGAACTCGATGATCTGTGCAGTGACAATTTGTATATATTGATATACCATTTTGCGAGTGTTAAGTGTTGTGTTGAATATCGAGTTCCGGGCTTCGGCACTCGGTACTCGGTACCTGGCACTCGGTACTCAGTACTCAGCACTTGGTACTTGGTACTCAGCACTCGGTACTCAAGCCTGTGACTTGATACCAAACACAACACTCAACTCGCAAAATTGTATATCATGTTTACAGTGACAATCTTGCGAGTTTTGAATGTCGAGTTCCGAATATTGAGTGCCGGGCTTCGGTACTCAGTACTCGGTACTCGGCACTTGGTACTCGGTACTTCAAACATTTGCTACTCGCACAGGTAACATTTCAACACTCGCAAATTTGTCCATCAGTATTACAGTGACAATCTTGCAAGTTTTGAATGTCAAGTTCTAAATATCGAGTTCCGGGCTTCGGTACTCGGCACTCGGCACTTGGCACTCGGTACTCGGTGATTTGATGTGTGAGAATTACATCTTTGGGGCATTTCTCTACCGTAGTATCGAGTGCTGAATATCGAATATCTAATATCTAATATCTAATATCGAGTTCATGATATTGAGTATCAAACATCAAATATTGATTTCCGGGCTTCAGGTTTTGGTGGTCAATGGTACTTATATGCAGTCATATGGTATATCCGGAAGTCGATATTCAATATTTGATGCTCGATATTAGGTACTCCACACTATAGTAGGTATATGCTCTCATATTGTGGGTTTCTGATAAGTATGTCACCACCCCCTCGGCCCACCCGTCTATATGATAAATATTTCACCACTCTCTCGGCCCACCCGTCTATACAATAACACCCATACGCCGGCCCACCCGTCCATATGATACATATTTCACCACTCCATAATACTTATACATCGGCCCACCTGTCTGTACAATAATATTTGCCTGGCATTTCTCTTCAGCCCAGCTGTCTATAATATACATGTCTATCCTACTCTACATATTACCCAGATGGGCCCACCCATCTCCATCGGAAATAATATGACTCCCGGCCCATCCGTCAACATCGAGGATATACATAACTTCAGCCCATGGTCCGCTAGCCCGTCTTGTACGGGATATTATGTGGGTCGGGTGACCCGTATAGTACGGAGTTTGTCACTGAAGGGGCTCAGTATGCTATGTACACTATCAGTTTCGCTGGTGTATGACGCTTCCATTTGACAGGTTCATTACACGACCTACGACCTTCAGAGAGAGTATGACACGATCAATCCTCGTACGTATGCTGATGTCATGGTCCTGTCTGGGGAAACAAGGCCCCAACATCCATATTGGTATGCCCGTGTTCTGGGCATTTACCACATGGATGTATGGCTCAATACCGGAGGTCCAATTAAAAGGCACCAGATTGAGGTTCTCTATGTCAGATGGATGGCACCCTTAATTGATCATCAATCAGGGATGAGCTGCGCTCGACTTCCGAAGGTCGCGTTTGTCGAAGATTCTGACTGCGATGTGTTTGGCTTTCTCAATCCTGGCCAGGTCATCAGAAGCATGCATCTTATTCCTGTGTTTGCTTCTGATCGTGGAACTACCTCTCTTCGCCACGGAAAGTCGTTTGCACGGCAAGGTGGTGAACTGGACGACTGGGAGGCATATTATGTTGGCATGTAAGTGCAACATCACATACTATTGTCGTCACTTCAATTGTTCACCACTCAGCTTCGCCAATCGCGATATGTTTATGCGTTATACGCACTATAGGATCGGGCACCCTACTGCTGTGTGCGAATTGACAAGAGACTGTGCCAACGCAGACCTCATGGATCATGCAGGATCGGAAGCAGATGAGGAGGAGGAGGAGGTGGAGAGCGATACCCAACCTCGTTACAGGGCGGGTGGAGATGAAGGGGGGGGGAGGGTAATGTTGGCGAAGATGGCAAAGATGACGAAGATGATGAAGATGACGAAGATGACGACGTCCAAAATGACTTGGATGGCAAGGTGTTGGACGTTGTGAGGACATGGACGACGAAGAAGACGAGGAAGACGACCATTTGTCTTTCTGATTCGCAATACACTTGTGTTGGAATTTTATTTACATTATAATCCTATTACACGCATATACTCTCCTTTAGCGCCTCTTTTCAGCGAGAACTAGCACATGTTTGAGCCTTCGCGACCATTCGCTCATGGGCAGAATTTTTACTCAAATAACAACACCTTAATTATAATATATACACATGTCTTCCACTCACTAGAGAGGTTGAGAAAATAAACTATCATGGCCTTTTTTAGATAACGGCGGAAAGTCACGTGTCGAAGGAAGAGCTCGTAGGTGGCTGCCGCGTTTGGGTGTTGTAACCTCGAGCTCCCCTGTAACACTATATTACACTACCACTCGGAGACCGCCCCTTGCCTCTTCCATCAGGGTGTGAAGGAACCTGCACGCCAGCATATAGGACCATCGACTGTGATGCTAACCTCGCTGCTGCTTTGCTGATTATGAGAGATGTCAGATTGCAACCACGATTTGCTCACGTCCGACTCAGGGTGCTGGAATGGATAGATAATATTCGTGAGTTGCATTTATTTCATTGTTGCACAATGATTGACAATCTGTCTACCGTCATACTTGCTGTTTATTTCAGCTTTCCTGCAGTTGTATTTGTTTGGCGTCAAATGGCCTGGCATGTCTGTCTACCCAAGTTCTCTGGGCTCGTTATTGGTCCTACTCATTTTGGCTGGATAAGTTAGTGGCATTCGGGGAAGTTGTGCTAAATCTATGGTAAGTTCCCTTTCATTTGCTTGACCCGTATTGTTGATATGCGCAGTCCTCTTTCATAGTAGAAATGTCGTGTTCAATCCTCCGTCTACCATTTGCTCTTTTTATTTTGGATGCGTTTCTATTTACATCATACATGTTTGTAGCCCATATCTATCAGACAACTTGCAACACCTACGTCTGAATATGAGGGCTATTTATCGACCCCAACATCTTTAATCTCAGTTCACTCTGGAGCTAACAGACTACGCCTCCATTTCTACCATCCGCACTTTGCTGCTGATGCCGTTGGCAATGCAAACTCTGGTCATCCATGTGAGCACGACTAGCTCGACTTCATCTTGTGCAATGATAATGATCTTCAAGGTGCACCTATGGGTATTGCGCCTGTATCCCATGTCTTCACAATTCAAGTGATATCGTCGAATCATGGAATTTCGGATTCTACAACACGAACCCTACAAATTCCAAGTGGTTCAATCACGACCGATCAATTCCATCCAATGGGTGAGTTTGTATTCACATTCATATTCGACTAATCGCTGATGGACACTGCAGATACATGTAGCATGTGCTTGCTTCCTGGCCGGAGTATCGCTCACTGGTGCGGCAACTAATGTGTACTCTGGCCATGTGATGCAGTATACATCGATGCACCTCTTGGAATACTAACCTTCCATGGATAGTCTGGTCACTCTGAAAGCACCATCTTACTTTAGAAACATCAGTTGATTCGAATTGTGCTATCTCCATATCGATAACGGTGGCTGGTATGAGAATGTTTCTTATTCATATTTGCGATGACTGACTTGTGCTCAGCAATCTTACTGGCATTAATGTGATGCCGTTGTTGCTGCCCATACCGAGAGGAACAAGCGCATATTCATTTGTCTCCAGAGCACGATTGGTTACAGGTCAAAGCAACAGGGCATCTATGTTGCTCATGGGTCTCGTGCGTATAATTTCTTGAGATATAAAGCACATGTGTGTGACCATTTTCCTCCAGCTCTCAAGCCTAGACACTTACCAATCAGCTTTTCATAGCGCTAAGCTCAAGTCCCAGTGGAAGAGCCTTCTCGCCGAGTATGCCGAGCATACCCCAAGAGCAAGCAGAGCTCACTCACAGATTCTGGAAAACTTCTGGAAGGATGGGAAAAGCCCTTCCCTGATCCCGTCCAAGCATTTCACAAGCTGTCTGAGCCTGTCCCCAGGACGATTATGTCGGCACTCCCCAATTTCATGTGTGGCTCTGCCAATCTGACAGGCAGCGACATTACCAAGGTCAATGTCGACCTCAAGGCCCCTACCACCGGACTTGGATGCTCTCTTCATTGACTATCCTTGGTTCAATGCAGTGAGTGCCACTATTCTTTTTGCGGCGGCAGCCAGTATTGACTGTCAGCAGCAATACTCACACTTCGTTATGAGTTTGGCTTCGGGTTGAGTTGCACAATCTTCTAGTACTCTAATCTTGCCATCGCCAAAATCCACTCCGCAGACTACGTGTGAATGGGCCTGGTTCAGGGTTAGGGAAACGGGTGTGCATCACCCATTGCCGAAGGGTCAACAAATGATCTCTGGTCTGTTTGAATACTATGATTCTACAGCATTAGACTAACTGTGTACCAAGAGGTTGTGCATGCCACCACACAAAGTAATCTTGGAATAGAAACAACTCAAGTTGCATTCACATATCACATCAAAGGACGAGATATATTCTAATTGATCTTTCTGCCATTGTTTTCTTACCTTCGTGGATAGATGAGCAGATTATCGCTACGATCCGCCCGGAAACAATGCTTGGTGATACAGCTATCCCGGTGCATGAAGTTGATGGCCGATACAAGGCAATATTTGGATTTGTACCATCCTCGTGGCCAGAGCATGCGTTTTTTCATCATGCCAGATCATGATCAGAACGATTGTGAGATCCCCATTTGCAAGTACGTGATGCCCAACCTATTTCGTTCAAATTGAGGGAGAGGATATCGACCTTCGCATTTCAACGATTACTTGCTTACTTACTTTTGAACTCAGAGAAGCAGTCGAACGAACTGGGTCATGGTCGGACTCTAGAAGAAAAACTGAACGAGCGACAATTCTCGCATATGGCAAGAAGTTAACACTTGAGCAAGATGAAGATGTGCTCGTACTCAATTGACGTCACCCACAGGCTGCACTTGCCTTTGAAGGAGGTTTCCGCATGAGGCTTGAGCACTGGTCATCGGGCCAGCCATGACGCAGTTACATATTACAACTCACGACTTGGCACGATTGCTACCGCTTACATTTAACTTCATTAGCGTCGCCTTCAGGCTACTCTCAGGCCTTCCATCACCCAGTAACAGGGACACCTCGCCTCATTGTCTGTTGAGAATGCTGAAAGGTAAGTGTTCTCTCATCGATTGGAATTGCGCTGACACTACACTACAGAACTGAAAGGATACAGGTTCGTCGACGTAAGCTTCGACCCCGTGACCAACATCATGAGCAGCCATGAACGCGGTGTAGAGACTCGCATCTCTATGAGCATGCATTATTGAATTCTCCCAATTCCAAAGCACAAACTTGCAGCTGTGCATTCCCTAGCCATTGCCTTATAGAGTGCGGTGTTCCCGCGCATCGCGCGACGCGCGCGCGCTTTCCCGCGCTTTTATCACCCTATCATCCAGCAGCATCCATCCATAGTTCAGCAAGTCTCACTGGTATGTATTTTCGCATTTTTATCCATTATGGTGCCATATTATAGCATGGACGCTTACTTACATGTTCTGTTACATATTTCATACTCGGCTCGGCTTAGACTCGCGTAGCGTGCTTAGCTAGATATATAGCTCCGCACTTTTTCGCATTTTTTACATATCTCACTGCATCCCCTTGCATGACCTCCCAGCATGTCCATAGCTAGACTTAGAAGCTATTAGAAGCACCTTATTCCTATATTCATTGAGCCTGTAACGTCCATTAACTTCACGCGTTTCTTAGCTTTCAAATGAGCTGCTGCGCGACCTGTGGATTTGTTTCCTTGCTTCCCCTTGGATCAAACGCGCTTGTCTATGCAAGCATAGCAGCTTAGGCTACACAACTCAGTCATTATATCAACTCCTTGTGTCCCCCCCATTTATCATCATTTTTCCCTGGAGTTGAGTTGATTGTTCTTCAGCGGTCGCCACAAGAAATTCCGCCAAGGCATAGCTGTAGATGGGGCCACTGTCGATAGCGACATGTGGCACTTCGTACCTCCAGGATCAAAAACTGCACCGTCCGCACCATTGACCTTTCTCCCATTCGTTCCTCCTGCTCCTCCTGCTCCTTCTCCACCACCATCACCACCATCACCACCACCATCACCATCACCACCCAACCACCCATCCCCACAGCCATCGTTCGAACAGCTGAACCCGCCGTCGTTGAGAGAATTGTCCCCGCCGTCGTTCAAAGACATGTCCCCGATGTTGTTGCCGTCCCCGTTGCCATCCCCGCAACCTTCTCCGCAACTCCAGCCTGCCAGTGAGACACCACATCAGCCATCAAACATCGAGTCACCTCCGGACTCGTTGGCTTCAATAGTTGCGCACCTTGAAGATCTACAGTGGGATTTGACGCATCCCGAAATGTGGAGTGAATGCATTGAATTTTCAGAAGATGAAGAAAAATAGGCCGTTTTTTTGCGCTACTAGTATACATACTTCTCAATGTACTTACAAGGATAGCCCCTATCGAAATTTGTGTCGGAGATGTATCTGAGATATCTGCAACAAATGGCAGCATTTCCTGATCCGTCCAGCTGAACTTGAATTTCAACACCCGTGCGTCACGTGTTGCTGGTGGTCACAGAGCTATCAAATATACTCGGTACTAGTACTACTGACGGAACGGCTACATTTTTGGACCCAGCTTTGTCTCAGTCACAGATGCAACCAATGCCTCCCGTAGAGCCCAGGTGCTGAAGTCGATACGACGTGCATGTTCTTGTCTGCAGCATAATTCAGTAAGTAGTTTCTTTTCGTTTAGTAACGACGAGTTGACACCTACGTTTGAAGGCTATCGCTGCCGCAAAGAGGGCTACGAAACAGAACCGCATTAAATGCGAGCTCGTTGGCCTCCCGCCCATGTCCTACATCAAAATTTGTGTTAGCTCTGGTGTCTTTGAGGTGTCTTTGGTGCGCACTATTGCGTGTTAAGGATGAGGTGTACAATGAAGGGACACATCTCATGGTCCGTACCAGTCTTTTTCAATGCATTTTGATTTTTTACGCTCTTCAGGTTCCCTGGTTTGAAACTCCAATAGTTTTCGACATTCGCGCGAAGCCTAGAGCCTCTTGTTGAACGGTATGTTGTCTCCTGCTTTGTGATGATCGTTGCTAATAAATTTCTCATTTACAGTGGCCGATGTCTCAGGTGGTAATCCTCCCCCACAACACCCATCTGCGCCCCTCCTGTATCCACCCTCCCCATCAGCTCCCTTTCCGGGACTTGTGAACCCTTACAGTCCACCCATACCGCACTCAGGATACCTCAGTTTGCCTCCTCCATTTGTCGCTCAAGCATCAGGTTCGTCGGTCGGTGAAAAGCGTGCTGCAGAAGACCGCGATGCCAAGCGAACCAAGACAGCCTTTGGCAAGATGAAGGATGATCCGTTGTTTGTAAGTCTTTTTCTCAAAATGTGTGCATCTCTCAATTAATGTTGTTTTTATTAGGTATGTAAGATTTGATTCCTGTGTGGACAGTTGGTGGCTGGGGGCCCGCCGCCATCATTATTGGCTAGTGAAGCCTCCACTAGCTCCACTTCTGATGCGCCTGCGACAGTACCTGCCATGTCGTTTACCTGTGCTTACCCGAACCCCATGTTCGGGGCATCAATGTCCCAGGACACGCAGATCACACCCCCAGCAGCAACTGCAGGCAGATTTGGATATGTTCGAGCAAGACAATGCAAAACTAAAGGCATTGGCTGCGGGTTCAGAGCGACAAGGTGTGTTTGTTTGTATCGAGGTTGATTGAGCGGTCCGATGACTTTCCGTTTCCAGCTGCTGGTACACAACCTGTCGATTCAGAGAATGTCCCTGTGGAGGGGAACATGGAGACATCACACCTTCTGGAGCAGGTTCGTGCAGGTCCAGAGCTATTGTATTATTTTTGTTCTGACTCTCATAGATCGAGGCTCTTCATGGTACCGTTCGTTTCTTGCGCACAGAAAATTCGTATCTCAAGGGGCAAGACCTGCTCAAGGAAATACAAGCACTACCACACCTCCAAGAACCTATCAGTTGTATACGTACATCTCCACTGGGCCCATCAGGTCAATCCGATACAGACGAATCCGATACCGAACACCCACCTGCTCCTCCTACTATTCGCTCGCTCGCCACAGAAACCAAGGTTCTCTACCAGGACATCATCAAATTCTCTTCATCGCCAAGTGCTGAAACCCGAAGCCCGGGACCCAAAAATATGTATGCAACATGTCCATTTTTCACTCACTGCACAAATCACCGAGTTTCAAGTGCCAAAACATGAAACTTGAAACCCAGTGTGCAATCAAGTGCCAAGTGCCGAGTGCCGAGTTCCGGGTGCCGAGTTCCGAGTTCTGAGTGCCGAGACCCGAAGCCCGGGGCCCAAAAATATGTATGTAACATTTCCATTTTTCACTTGTTGCACAAATCACCAAGTTTTGAGTGCTGAAACATGAAACTCGAAACCCAGTGTGCAATCAAGTGCCAAGTGCCGAGTGCCGAGTTCCGCAGTGCCGAGTTCCGAGTGCCGAGTGCCGAGACCCGAAGCCCAGGACCTGAAAATAAGTACACAACATGTTCATTTTTCACTCACTGCACAAATCACTGAGTTTCGAGTGCCAAAGTGTGAAACTTGAAACCCAGTGTGTAACATGTTCATTGTTCATTTACATTACACAGATCATCGAGTTCCGAGTGCCGAGTGCCGAAACCCGAAGCCCGAGACCCGAAAATATGTATGCAACATGTCCATTTTTCACTCATTGCACAAATCACCAAGTGTCAAGTGTCAAAACACGAAACCTGGTACTTCAAATGGACACGAATTGTATTTGTCAGTACCCGGTACTTGGTACTTGGTGATCGGTACTCGGTACTCAGTACCCGGTGGTCGGTACTCGGTACTCGGTACTCGGTACTCGGTTCCATTTTTCACTTGTTGCACAAATCACCAAGTTTTGAGTGCTGAAACATGAAACTCGAAACCCAGTGTGCAATCAAGTGCCAAGTGCCGAGTGCCGAGTGCCGAGACCCAAAGCCCAGGACCTGAAAATAAGTACACAACATGTTCATTTTTCACTCACTGCACAAATCACTGAGTTTCGAGTGCCAAAGTGTGAAACTTGAAACCCAGTGTGTAACATGTTCATTGTTCATTTACATTGCACAGATCATCGAGTTCCGAGTGCTGTGCCGAAGCCTGAAGCCCGAGACCCGAAAATATGTATGCAACATGTCCATTTTCCACTCATTGCACAAATCACCAAGTGTCGAGTGTCAAAACATGAAACCTGGTACTTCAAATGGACACGAATTGTATTTGTCAGTACCCGGTACTTGGTACTTGGTGATCGGTACTCGGTACTCAGTACTTGGTCATCGGTGGTTGGTACTCGGTACTCGGTACTCGGTGGTCGGTACTCGGTACTCGGTACTCGGTGATCAGTGGTTGGTGGTCAGTACTCGGATGGTAGTCAATATAGGCAAATGATAATGAAAAATGACAGTTGTAGTCCACGTCAAGGTGAGTGTCTCGGTAGTCGGTAGTCGGTAGTCGGTACTCGAGACTCGGTAGTCAATATAGGCAAATGATAATGAAAAATGATAGTTGTAGTCCACGTCAAGGTGAGTGTCTCGGTAGTCGGTAGTCGGTAGTCGGTGATCAGTGGTCGGTGGTCAGTACTCGAGACTCGGTCGCCTATGTAGGCAAATGATAATGAAAAATGACAGTTGTAGTCCACGTCAAGGTGAGTGTCTCGGTACTCAGTATTTGGTTTTGATACTCGGTACCCGAGAATCAGTAGTCAGCTTAATGAAGGTTGTAGTCCAAGTCTAGGTGAGTTTATTTGTAGTCTTTTCTCGTCCCTTGGTTACC
>JRHT02000524.1:0-11768 GCA_011800875.2 Suillus brevipes Sb2 | reverse complement strand
TCTTGCAAAGCTTCGCGGACAGATGCTGAATAAGAACCCAACCATAAGAGTTGCAGAGCGCCAATGTTTGAAACAAGAGCCTGATTGTTGCGGGATGCATGGAAAGCTCTCGTCGTGTATAGAGCCAATCCCAACATGATCACCGACGCAGAGGTCGCAAACAGCAACTGGAATCAACCTTCGACAAACTATCATTGTGTAGATAGTGTCGCGAACTCACAGGAAGAAGAACGATCTACAACATGCGTGGATTAGTCAAAAAGAAAGAGGTTCTGTGCAGTTGATACTGACATTCAGCCGTAGAGCAGTCACATCCTCATAAGCGAGGGCCGTCCCCTCGCCAGGTTGAATTCCTCCATTGGGTCCAACTTGCCCTGCTGAGTTTGTAACGCAGTGTAAGCGAGAACAGAGCCGTATATACCAGTATGATTCCCTACCCATCCAAGTGAGTTGTGCAATTGTTTGCGCAATAGCAGCGTCCAGTTTATCCGGGCTCAAGGTGAAGTTAGAAACGGGTGGTGCTTCGGTGGTATAATTGACCGATTGGAAATATTGAGCTGTGAGGTTCAATCCTACCAATGACATTATATAACTAGAGCAAAAAGCCGTTAGACATTGTAGTAGCATGACAGTGAAATTAAGGTCTGAACTTATCCATAATCGAAGGTTCACTCTTAGTAACAAATTGATACCCGCTACCGCCTGAATTAGCCAAAATCCAACCAACCTGGTGTAGACAGCAGATCGTGAAATTGAAAAACTATTAGAAATGGGCAGTGTTTAGCGCACATATGATGACCAGTAGGTATTTATCCACTGATGCGTTTCCTTCCATTGCGTGGATGGCTGCGGGATGGGCATGGGATTCTGTAGAGTGTTCGTTTGCATATCAATCACCACTGCGGTATTGTTGGTCGACAGTGGGCATTGTATAAAAAAGACTTCAATGGGTCGACTTGTACCAACTGCAGAAAAAAGTTACTGCGGTGGCTATATTCAAAAAGCAAAACACACAAATTGATTCCAAAATCATCGGTACCGCAACCTCCTTTCGTACTGAGGGCTCAATATCTAACAAGGTAGAGACCATTAACAGGACAGAAGGCAGTATGCGATCCTAATGTGGGACAGTTACCGATTAGTTTCAGAGTAAACACTAAAAAATTTGGCACGAACATCATTGGTCGCGATGAGAGAGGGCTGAAGCATTTGTATCTGATCTGTCCCTGTAGGTATTTTCAAAAATGATAAAATCACATTTTACACTATGTTGACGTACATGGGGGAGAAGCAGACATGGAGACAGTACTCCCGTTGCCAAATGGAAACATTGCTGTGGTGGTATTCTGAACGTATGTGACATTTGGAATCAATCCACAATTCGATGTTATCGTCGTTGCATTCACTGTTGCATGTCCAATTACAGAGCTTGTTTGCAGTGTGTCGTAGACTGTATTTCCAGATAGCCCTGCAGAGATAAGTCCAGAAAATTGACTGATAGCCGGTAACAATGCAGTGATAGGTACTGGGTTGAAGACGTTCGTTACATCTACCCATCCTAGCGTTGTTGAAACATTAGTCGGCATGGAAGAATTGAATGTTTGAAATTGTAGGAGAGTGGAAGAGGTGATATGCAGCACAGAAATGCATACAAGGTAGGTTGTGACGGCAGTAGTTGCCCACAATGATGCAGGGATACTAGTTTGTTTCCAGACACTACTAAGTGCGGAACCAAGGCCTGCCCATGCGCTGGAGACGTCGTGTATGGTGGTTAATTTCAGACGACGTATAAGCGCGCTTGACATCGCAAGCTGTTGGGTAAGGAAGACCAGGATGGCTGTGTAGAGCTAGACGAAGGCCATCATTTGGTGTATTAGTAAGAAAACGGTGGATGTACCGTGTAAAATGCCTGTAGTGAAGCACTCAGCACCACGGGCCAGAAATTATTGTTCATAGGCGTGAATGGGAGAGTCACATGGTGTTCCCAGTGATTTATATAAGAAATGATGAGTGCGATATGCATCATGACCAACATGCCATGCAACATGTAACATGTGCGTGCAGAAAATGATCCGTTTTGATTTTCTGAGGGTTTCGTTGAGCGAATCATCTAGCTGCAGGACGTGGGCAATGAATAGAACACTATTTCCCAATAAGTCGGTTTATCAGATGTGGAATACCTTACGAATGGCAAATTCCGTACACTGCATGAGGTTCTGTTCTGGAACAGTGCAACGTACAACCTTGGGCCCGCCCTGAGCGCGCCTGGCAACCTTTTTCACTTCCTAGTCCCCATCCGAGTCATCCTAGCGGTTTGAGGTTGTTTGCCTGCCTTTTCGTCCTGGACTCCACCAAGACAACGTTAGATAAACCCCAAATTACAAATTTGCAGATGCCCTTCTGGGTAGTGGATGTGCATAAATAAGTAACGATAAATACCGGCGGGCGAGAGCGCTACGTCTGGCAGGTCTGACAGTCCAAATCCGCCAACATATGTCGGAGATTTTTCCTGAGCATTGTAATGCTCCCGCATTTTAATGTGCCTCGGGGTTATTTTAACCACCATTATGACTAGATTACGTCGAGATTACGACGTATAGACTGAGTTTCAATGTCCTTACGTCGTACTACGATAAGCATAGTATGTGTAACGCTCTCCTTCCTCTACATTCACCACCTGCGATAGACCTCAATGCCCAAGACGCTGCCGACAAAGCGGCAGCGATCATCTGAGAGTACCCACTGCAATATTTGTGGTTTAGAAATTCGAACTCGAGGATTAGCTTCTCACCTAAAGAAGTGTGAAAAGCAAGATCGGGAACGGCGGGAGGACGAACAACTCGCTGATATAGTTCGGATTGCCGAGCAAAAGGGTAAGCCACCAGATGTTCTGAAGTACTAACAGTTATCTATTTTGATATAATGATACAGAACATCGCAAGGAGCATCAAAGGCTCCGCAAACAACAGAAAGCTCTTCAGAACGCGCACACTGGATCTGCGAGTGAGTACACCACTTCCAGTGATCTTCTTTTTGTTCTGATATAACGACGTAGTAAACCCTGTTGCGATCTGGGCAGCACAAGATGAAGGCGGGGTGGTAGAAAACGAGGGTATAGAGAACGAAATCGGTATCATTTCCTTATTCTTTAAATTTGTCGTACTGATTACATTCTATCTACATCAGATATGCAAGGGTCGTCGCCGCATAGACGCGAATCAATTGACTTTGACCCTGCTGCATTTTCCGATGGCCCTGACCTCAATCATCCCAACGAGCCCCCTCATGAACTCGACGACATTAAAGTCGAGTACCATCCGCACAGTAAACAACCTTCGACTATACATCACTTTTCCGAATTTTCCCGCAGTCGCCCTTCAGAGGGTCAGGTACCTCGTAACAATTCACCTTGGGAGCCCTTCCGGACGCGACTGGACTTCGAAGTCGCAGAGATCGCGCTTGAAGCTGCGCTAACCAAAGAGCAGACAAACCGATTGCTTGACCTCGTTCGTCGATCTGCCAATGGCACAGACACATTTACGTTGCAGAGTCACGACGAGGTTCGCTCGCTGTGGGAAATGGCTTCACAGCGTTATACACCGGTGATTGTTTTCATTTTGTGTATTTCTCAGCGCTGATTAATACTTAGTGTACACTAGTTTCAAAAGGATGTAGTATCTGTTGAGCACCACAATGAGACACATGAGTTTGAAATGCACTATCGCCCCCTCTGGGACTGGGCACTTGATCTATTGCGGGACAGACGTCTCGCATACCACTTTGTATTTGACGCACAACGTCTTTCCAAATTTAATGGAGAACAATTTGTCCGCTTCATAGATGAACCATGGACTGCCGATGCCTTCTGGAATGCACAGGTATGTCTTGTAGGATCTTCTTAGTCTATCGTGTTTCATCACTGTTGTAGTCTCAACTTCCGCCGGACGCAAAGCCACTCGCATTCATTCTATATGCCGACAAAAACAAACTATCTTCTTTTGGGACTGCCAAGGGCTATCCGATTATTGCCCGTATTGCTAACCTTCCTGTTCACATTCGTAATGGCAACACAGCCCTAGGAGGAGGTCGTGTTGTCGGCTGGTTGCCGATTGTTAGTATCTAACAATAAGTGTTGCTACTAGTGTCGTTACTGACTATTTTACTAGGTCGCTGAGGATCAAAAACATACCAGAAAGAAGAGTTTTGTAGACTTCAAAAATGCAGTGTGGCATAAGTCGTTCTACCAACTCCTCCAGTCGATTGAGCTGCATTCGAAAACTGGCTACTGGTTTGAATGTGGGGATCAGATTCGACGCCGTCTCTGGCCCTTGGTACTGATCCTAAGCGGGGATTATGAAGAACAGTAAGTACTAGTTAGTTTACTGCTCTACTACGAGGCTTATCTACTGTAACAGAAGTGTCATGGCATTGATTCGTGGTGTGAAAGGCAAATTTCCTTGCCCAGTCTGTCTAGTGCCGCAGGATGAGCAGTCATCCAATCGTGTCTTTGCTTTGCGCACGGCTCACAATTCCCAACATGTCCTTCGTGCAGCAAGAGCAAAGCATACAGAAAGGGAACGGGAAGAGGATCTAAAGGCTTATTCACTCCGAAACGTCGAGGTATGTGTTGCTGTACTGCCGCTAACAGACTGGCTGATTTCGTTGCATTAAAAGAATGTATTCTGGAAAATTTTTCTTGCAGATGTTCATCGTGCGCTTTCTGTTGACCGCCTGCATATGAATAATGAAGGCTTATGGGAGGACCACCTGTGGAAGGACATTCTCTTCTGGATTTCTGATCTTGGACGGGAAGCTGCTGTCAAACTCGATGCGAAGTATGTGATCTTATTTAAATTCAACGTCGTTATGTGATTTCGTTGTGGTACTGACTACTGCCACTCTAGCTTTGATGCTCTCCCACGATGGCCTAACCTCACGCACTTTAAAGCCGTTGTATCAGTCGATTTCAATGATGGCTCGTTTCATGAGGATATATCAAAGGTATGAGTGCAAACATTGAACATGATTTATTTGGTACTAATACGAATTTTTAACTAAAGCTCATTCTCTTTACAGCACAAGATGTCCTATGTTATTCGCAGTCCAAGCTAGGATATCTACTTTTGCGCTGCGTCCGGTACTATATCGAGCTTGACATATATGCTTCGTTGGAAGTTCACACCGAGGAGACGATTGCAGCTGGAAGGGCAACCCTGGATAAGTTCTCAGAATTGATGGATGTGAGTTAATCGGATTGATCATTGAGTATATCCTCTGATTAACGTCTCGATAGGAATATATTATTGAGTCGGAACCTGAGACGAGCAAAAACTGGAACTTTCCAAAGAAGCACATGATCACGCACATATTCGACGACATCTTGGCTAAAGGCGCAACACGCAACTACAACACTAAGCCCAACGAGAAGATGCATGGCGCTTTACGAAAAATTTACCTTCGACGGACAAACTTCAAGGATGTTGCTCCTCAGGTTCGTCACATTACAATGAAGTCTAAATTTTACTGACATAGCTACAGATCCTACGCTATGATCATTGGCTTCTTACTTCAACATCAATGCGCACTGAGCTTGATGAGCTTGATGAGCATTTTCGAATGACTACCACTGACCCAGAGACAAACGAGCCTCTGGGTTTGGAACCGGATCCTATCGCGCATGTGCACTTGGGTTCGAAGCAGGGCCAACATTCTTTTTCAGACATCGCATGCACACACGGCTCTGACAGCGCCTTCACCGACTTCAGAAAAAAGCTAAATCGCTTTCTTAATGTGTTCCTGCCGCAGAATGGTATTCCCTTGCCAGACGGTCCAGGACGGGTCCTTCATCTCAAAGCCGAGGATCAGGTATGTCCTGCTATTGCTTTATTTGACCCTGCAATTGATCATTCTCAATGATATTTTTGATAGATTACAGAGTTCCGATTTCTGCGAGTGAATTACGAGTCCATGGTTGATTGGCGCACGCGTCAAGACTTACTTCGGTGCAACCCAACATTTTATGGATCGCCGAGGTTTGATTGTGTGATTGTGAAAACTGCTGGCAAACCATTCATTGCTCGCCTTGTGTACTTGTTCGGTTGCTCAATTGGTGATGCTGACCTTCATTTGGCCATTATCCATCCTTACGATGTTGGTATTGGTGTTCGTCGAAGGCGGGATGTTGATCTGGGCTTGTGGCGTGTACGTGCCAAACCTCGTTCATCATCTGAGATCATTTCGGTCCAGTCGATTATCCGAGGTGCTGCACTGGCCAAAGATCCGGAGAAAGATGGAGATTACTTTGTTATTCACACCGTGGATACGGACATGTTCCTTCGTGTTAAGTCTCTCCAAGCATAATTACATTTTTAAAGCATTCACGTTTGCATGATCCCCTTGAATTCAGCCTATTTCTGCCGCGATCGTCGACTTCATCTCCTTCAATCTCTTACCCAGCTTCTTTTCTAGTTTACCCTACATCTCCAGGGCACGTCTGCCCTTATGTTCTCCTTTGCGGCACTCGTCATTCACAGTGTATTCCGCTTGGATCATACTCCCGGCAAGCAACACATCAACATCATCCCACCCATTCTGCTCACTATGGCCGCTGTACACGGTCCCATACTACCTGCCCATTCTGCTCACTATGGCGGCTGTACATGGTCCCATACTACCGCCCATTCTGCTCACTATGGCTGCTGTACATGGTCCCATACTACCTGCCCATCCCCTCATTTCGCAATGCTCAGATCGTTCTGCTCACTACGGCTGCTGTACATGGTCCCATACTACCTCCCCGTCCTTTTCCATTTCGCAATGGGCCCATTCTGCTCACTATGGCGGCTGTACATGGTCCCATACTACCGCCCATTCTGCTCACTATGGCTGCTGTACATGGTCCCATACTACCTGCCCATCCCCTCATTTCGCAACGCTCAGATCGTTCTGCTCACTACGGCTGCTGTACATAGTCCCATACTACCTCCCCGTCCTTTTCCATTTCGCAATGGGCCCATTCTGCTCACTATGGCGGCTGTACATGGTCCCATACTACCGCCCATTCTGCTCACTATGGATGCTGTACATGGTCCCATACTACCTGCCCATCCCCTCATTTCGGTATTCAATTTCAACCACCCATCAGCATCGTCGTCTCCAGGTAACCCAAAACACGAGCCTGTACCAGTACCACTGTCCCCAGCCTCTGTCGTCTCCAGGTATCCCAAAACATGAGCCTGTACCGGTACCACTGTCCCCAGCATTCGTCGTTTTGACTCTCCAGGTATCTCAAAACATGAGCCTGTACCAGTACCATCAGCTGCTGAAAGCTCTATGGTCACATCGACAACTTGGAGTTGTACGTCGGTCTCCAAGCCGAGGAGACCTCTGCCCAGGCAAGACCCTTTCTTACGTGTATTGCAGGGTACACCATCTCCCATGCCATTCTCTCTGATGCATTCGCCCTAATGCATGGTGACTGATTCTACACGCTGCGCACTCGTTGCACAAGATGACCGTATTCTTGGTGTATGTATGTACCTCCCTCCTCCACGCAAACCTCCAAATTTACCAAGCAAACCTCCAAATTTACATTTGCCTTGGTATGTACCCTGTTTTATCTATCTGCTCGGGTTCTGACAGCCATCAATGTCCTGCAGCTAATGCATCTGCCAGGCACCTAACCTCGAACTTGTCTTCAAACCAGCCTACAAACGCACTCTGTTTCCATCATTACGTCGAATCAGTCGTTTGCAATACAAACGTAAGTAATTTTCATCCATTGATGTCATCTGATCCGACCAAGACTCATAACGTGTGTTATTACACTCAGTAATGCGTAATACATGCATCGTGCTGCGGTAATTAGTCGTCTTTATCGTGTATTCTGTTCAGTCTAACTTACTTCACCAACTTCAGGACACGGCCTCAATGGCCCATAACCCCATCGAATGACTGGACTTGACATCCAGGTAAGCATTAGCATCAAATCACACTGATATATGATTGCATCGAGGCCTTGCTTCTATCGCATTTTGATGTTCGGACGCGACTATGAAACACGCTGTTTCATGCACCCAACACTGTAAAATGTATAAAATATCGGCAAGAGTGTTGACTTGTCCTGTGAGCCCCGCTTTCAAGTCTCTTCTGTTTTGCATACTCTGAATCTGCTGTTCTATCACTGACAGATGTCTGATGAATCTGATTCGAACTTTTCAAGATCATCGGGGCATTCAGGCTCGTATCAAGACTCAGCAGATGAAGATGATCATGACCAGCGTGTCGCTCCACCAGCCGATGGTGCTTCTGTGGAACATTACCAAAAGGTTGACTCCGTTTATCATGATCATTCCACTGACACTCTGACATATTTCATCTAGTATATCAAGTACCTTCAGCTTCAGCATGGAAAGCTGGAGCAGCGCAATGTAGCTCTGAATGAGAGTAACAATGTACTCAACGCGCACCAGCTGAAACGCTCTCGCAAGCGCCCTCTCAAGGCCCCATCCTCCAATACACTATCACTGGCATCCCAGCCATCATCCAGTTTGTCTGCTGCATCGCCTACTACACCGTCTGCTACGTCTGCTACTTCGGCTACGTCAGCTTCGCACAAGGCCAGTGATATCGACAAGCTCATTCTTGGCTTGGCGAAGAAGTACGCGATAACTACGGAAATGTTCCTTCCCGACAAAGTCCATTTTCAGAGCGATTGTCCTGATCCTCCAGCTGATATCTCTAGTCCAAATCGCTATGCGAAGAAATCAACAGAGAAGGACGCACTCGTAACGGAGCTCTACACATCCATCGATTTTGTGTTACACCCTCGGATGCGAACAAACGCCTTCTATAATCAGGTTCGTACTAATTTTACCTTGTCGAAATCAATCCAGCTTATGAAGCCTCACGCAGTTTGGAACCGGAATGCAGCAAGCTCGATCGTCATTCATCAATGGGCTACGTTCGGTGGCAGGTAGCATATTCAACATGCCAAACGAGTATTTCATGTCGAAGTATGACCGTAAGTCTGTCCCGCAGGTCACAAACCTCATCGGATGGGAAGCAGGCAAGGGGAAGGTGTTCGATGTTTTCAAGGCGCCAATACTCTACCCCGATAATGTCATCAATGAGAAGAGAGTGTTCAAAAATTGGATGGTGCTCGCAAAGGTGAGGGCTAGTCAGAAAGTGGCCATGGTTACTTAAATTTTGTTCTCAAGGTTGTCAAGGTTGCGGTCTGCGGCAAAATGTCGTTGTTTCCAAAGGCACGCGGTGGCCCGCCTCCCTATGCCAAAATTTGGCAGCTCACAAGCTGCACTCCAGGCCTAATTGCCTTCGGCGTCACATCAGTAAGGTTTCGTTACTTTAATATGCTCTGAGTATGCTCTTATCATGCTAGTAGATCATTTTTATCCTGTCCCCTGATCAAGAATTCTCGGGCGATGGCATTGGAGCCATATCGTCGATCTCATATCACTCTGTCTTCCGAACTGTCAAGAAATTCTTTGTTGTCAAATGGGGACACGAACGCGTCAAGAATATTGTGCAGCAAATCAATGATTATATTTTTGATGGCGCTACCAAGACACAGCCAGATTGTACTTTGGACACCGCAGTAGAGGATCTCACTGATTCGCTTGATCGTGTCATGGCCGCACTTGACGCTGAAAGTGATTCAGACGGCGCATCATTGTATGATGCTGAACCTAGCGCCAAAACCGAGACGTGCTACAAATCCCCTCCCATTTCACTTCCCCCTACACCTCCAGTATCTCAGACTGTCCACAGTACTCCAGCCCCGATAGTTCACAATGACGTCGCAATATCTGGACCTTTTGTGTCTGAATCAATATCTAGCCCAACTCCAAAGAGTCTCCCTGTGACTGCGGTACCCCATGCAGCTGCTGCATCAGTCAACATTCAAAGTGTTGAAGCAACTCCTGAGGTTGTACTTGCAGCAGCCGACACTGATATCAGTGCCAAACCGCGGAAGAAGGCAGTTGGCAGGAAGAGGACCAAGGCCGCTGTTGGTGACGCCGATATTCGCCGCTCTTCTCGCAATACTGGTACCAATGCAAAATGATAGCTGTCATTATATCATTGGAGCTTCCTTAGTATCTAAAATCTAGCTCCCTACACAATACCAATGTTGTAAATGTAAATAAATACCTGGCATTTGTATGATATTATAATTTGATGTGCGCCATCCAATTGACTTGATCACGTGATTATCATGCTTACTAATGATATTATAATGACAGTGCCGTCTTTTCTCATTGCCTTCTTACTCTTACAATGACTTGTAGTGAAACCAACACCCCGATTTTAACTGTTGCTGTCCGTGTACTCTTCGCTCATCTGTCGTCACTCATTCGCCGCTTTCCACCATACGAACTTCAACAACCCTCTGCACCTTTGCGGTTACATCTACATTCCCTCCTCGCTCGCCTATCCTCACTTTTCCCCGCTCTCAACTCAACACTGAAGACATCGAACCTCATACTGTAACACCTTCGCGCTCATGTCCAAATGCTTTCATGGATCTCCTGTTTTCACGCTTCCGCTCTGAATGTCACACCAATGAGGAAATTGAGCTCTCACAATGCGCAACATGTCTTCGTGTTATCGAAGTGACTCCATCGCGGGACAGGGAGGTATGTGTTTCTCTGGTGTCTGTCTCTGGCATCTGATGAGCTCTATGCAGGTATTGTTTGTTGCTCCATAAATCCATTTTTTACTTGAGACCAACTGTAATTCTATACGATGTTGATCCATAATAATAATAATTGATGTTTAACGTTTTAACGCTCATTGGAATCTTCCAATGCAAAATTTGGCATCGAAAAGAACATTAAAATTATCATTGAACATTATGAAAATAAGCATTAAGACACCCGTTAAAATGGGTATTACAACTAGGTAGACACCATTAAAATGCGCATTACAATGCCCACGAAAATGACGCGACATCATTAAAATGGGTATTACAACTAGGTAGACACCATTAAAATGCGCATTAAAATGTGCATTACAATGCCCACGAAAACGACGCGACATCATTAAAATGCTGACTATTATATAACAATGGGTTATAATAAGCCTGCGTCGTTAGGCCATTTTAATGGATTAAAATGCCGTACAAAAACTTCCGACATATCATGCTTGACACAAACGTCTTTAGAAACCGAAATAGCGATATTTGGTTGGTTTAGCTGATCTCATAGTCAGGACTAACCCTACGAGACGGGTGTAGGAGAAACATACCATCTGCCGTTGAAATTGATCCCGTGCGTATGCAGAACTGTCGGAAGAAATCTAGTGTGACAGTTCATAACGTTCGATGTCTGCATGTCGTACTCAGATTTTGATGGATTTCTCATGAAATTTTTGTTGCGCTACACACCGAATGAGTAATATCGGGGCTGCAAAGAAAACCGTTATTAGAGAGAGAGTTGTCGATAGTCCGAAATCTGAGTTAATGTTTCAATATGTGAACGTTGTGGTCACCAGGAAAGTTGAACGATTGGAGATTGTAGCAAATTATGTAAGATATGTCATCGACACCAATTGGAAATCGTTTTAGACGCGCATTAATATTTCGATCGATGAGGTGATGTAAATCACTGCAGAGAATTAGCTGGTTGGCTTGCGTGGATGGGACGCGTTTCATATAAGTACCAACGATTAAATAACGATCCTTGACATTAATATAGTATATACGTGGATGGAACAGAACTACACAGCCTTTTTCCGCTGCCTAACCCTCTTTT
>JRHT02000520.1:0-12031 GCA_011800875.2 Suillus brevipes Sb2 | reverse complement strand
GTTTTCAAACTTAGCCGCAGGTGTTGTAGTTGGTAAAATTGGCTCAGCTACTGTTACACTTGATGAAATAGAAGAATATGAAGCTAGTTTACATAAAAGTACATCTGATACACATGTTAAAAGCTTTGATGAGATTAGTACTATTGTGTCTCGTTATACTGCTAATGGAAAGAAAATTGTTTTTACTAATGGTTGTTTTGACATTTTACATGTTGGGCATGTGAAGTATTTACAAGTTGCAAAAAGCTTTGGAGATATTTTAATAGTTGGACTCAACTCCGATTCATCTGTGTCACGACTTAAAGGACCAACTCGCCCTGTAAATATTGCAGATGATAGAGCATATTTACTTGCAGCTTTAGAAGCCGTTGACTTTGTAGTTCCTTTTTCTGAAGATACTCCTTTAGAACTTATTAAAATGATTCAGCCTGATGTTTTAGTAAAAGGTGGAGATTATGAAGGAAAGGAAGTTGTAGGGACTGAATTTGCAGGTGAGTTAAAACTTGTTGATTTTGTTGATGGTAAGAGTACAACAAAAACGATTGAAAAAATCAAGCTAGGCAGTTCTTCTTAGAATCCTAATTTTTTGATAGATTCTATAACTTCTTGAGAGCTTATACTTGTCATACATTCATGATGTTGTAGAGGACATTCTCTTTTCATACAAGGAGAACATTCCATATCATGACGTACAATATTACTTTTGTCATTCATCCATTGTGACGTTTCTTCATGTTTTGTTGGTCCAAAGATTGCCACTGTTGGAACTTGATAAGCAGCAGCAACATGCATAGGACCACTATCGTTTGTAATGAAAAGTGAACAGCCCCCAATTTTTGCACAAAGCTCTTGAATATTTGTTTTACCGGCTATGTTGGTATAATTTTTTACATCTAATTTGATAAGGTTATCTTCAATTTCTTTGGCCATTGCAACTTCATTTGGCCCACCAAAAACAAGAATGTCAAATTTTTCACTAAAACTTGCAGCAACCTCTGCAAATTTTTCTGGATACCAGCGCTTTGCACTTCCATATGTTGCCCCAGCATTAATTCCTAAAGTAGGTCTTGCGAACTTTTCTTTTTCTATATAGAGCTTTAAGACTGATATGTCATTTTCATACATATCTACATTTTGCATTGCTAACTCCGCATACTGTAATACTAAGTGTTTATTTGATTGAACAATAGGTGTATGAGAAAGTAGGAAAAGTGAATGCCATGAACGTTTTGCTAAGCAAACAACAGTATCACTAAAGCGTAAAAGTAGGGATGAATAAACTTGATTTCTAAATGTTATGGCTAAGTCAAATACTCCAAGGGAACGACCTAGTTTATAGGTTGCATAGAGTCTGCTAGAAGCTTTTTTTGTTTCATCAACAATTGCTTTTTCACAAAGTGGATGATGTTTTAATGCTTCTATTGATACATAGCTTCCGACAAAAGTAAATTTAGCATTTTGATGGTACTTTGCTAAAAGTTCGATAGCTGGTGTTGCCATAATCGCATCGCCAAGCCAATTTGGTAAAATTACTAAAATACGCATTATACTTTTCCCCTATAGGCAGTTAACATGTTTAGGTTCTGCTTTGCGTATAAAAAGATATACGGGAGCAGAACCAATGAAAATATCATCATCGAGTATCGGGTCTCCATCCCGTGTGAAACATTCAAAGTAGTCTTCGTTTTTGAGTGTAGTTTCTTTAAGGGACCAATGGACTTGTACTAATTGTTCTTGCACTAAAAACTGTAAGATGTAATAACCTCTTTTGATGTCAAGTCGCAAAAACTGAGAATGTTTTAAATTTTTTACCATGTATTTATATGTTGTGAATGCTGGAGTGTAGCGTATACCATCAATATTATCAATAAGACCATAGCCACGAGCAAAAAGTTGGTGCCAAGACACGGAGTTGACTTGTTGTGAAGCAAAACTCAAAAGATAATAGCGAAGCATAAAGTTAGCATACTCTTCTTCATTAATACATTCATATTCACTTGTAGGTGCGTAGGGTACAGTATTCGATAAAGGGTAGTTAGTTTCTGTAATATGCAGTTCGTGGTTTGTTTTTGGTGCAAGCCAAACGAGAGTAGACAGAAGAGCGATTTTATCAGAGAGTGAAAATCCAAGTTGTGTGTTCTCCGGTGCACCACGTCTATCTACATAGAGCAAAGATGCAACAGCATCGTATTTATATTTAAAAAGATTAAAGAGCGTATGTGCTGTGAAATGGTACTCAAAGTCTATGACAGAGCTTCCCATAAGTTTGATGTTTGAAAATTTTTCTTGTTTTAAATCATATGCAACTTTATAAAAATTATTGTATTCGTCTACACTAAAAAAGCCCCATTTACTTCGGTTAATTGTAGTTCCTATTTCATAAATATCAATAAGACCATCAAGTGTTGTGAAAATATTTTGTAGATTATTTCTTAGAAGTTCAAGATTCTCGACATTTTCTCTGTCTTGCATAATTTTCAAGGTTGTTTTTTTCTGCTTAAGCGATTCTAAAAATACTTTCAAGTCTTCAAGAGATTGCATTTCCCATAGTTTTAAGCGGACGAGGACTCTGTCTACACCAAGCTCTTCTAGAAGTTCCAATGTAAGCTCTGGTTCTCTTTGGTAATCTATTCCTAAACAAAAAAAATCAGAAGACTTCACTTGTTTTCTCTTGACAAATGGCATAGCAACGATAGATAGAGGAAGAATAAAAAGTGCTATAACAAATGTTTTTATTAAAGAAAAAACCTCTTTTTTTCGCATTTTCTTCTTGTAGCTTTTATCTTGTAATAATGCTGGTTGATCGGAATAGTTATCCCATTTATATGGTGATTTCATAAGGTGAATTATATCCTAATTAATGTAGAATATACTTATATGAATGAAGGCTTAAGATGAATATTCTCGTTGTTAGAAATGATAAGTTAGGTGACTTTATTACAGCGCTTCCTACAATATATGTTTTAAAAAAACATAATCCGCAAAATAAAATAATAGTACTTGTAGCACCTCTAAACAAGAACTTGGCACTCCAATGTTCGTTTATTGATGATGTTATTGTAGATAGTGGGCAAAATATTTTTTCTTTAGTAAAAGAGATTAAAGAGAAAAGAATTGATGCTTCAATTACGCTTTTTTCAAATACTAGAGTTGCTATTGCACAATTTCTTAGTGGCATAAAAACACGTATAGCACCAGCGACAAAAATTGCTCAGATTTTTTATACAAAGAGAGTACATCAACGACGTAGTCAAGTGAAAATGGCAGAGTTTGAATACAACTTAGAACTTACTAAAGCTTTGTTCCCTGACATTTCTTTAGAATATAAAAAACCATTATTAGAATTTGATGATTCAGCTATTGTTGCAAATGTTTTTCGTGTTAATAATGATATTGAAAAAGAAGTCATAGCGTTTCATGTTGGTTTTGGTGGTTCATCAGATGCAAACTGGAATATTGATGAGTATGAGATTTTAATACGAGCAGTTCTTGAACAAAGTAAATACCAAGTAGTTATGACATTTGGGCCTGATGAAATTGAGCTGTATGAAGCAATGCAAACACGCTTCTATGATACAAATATAGTTTTTTATTTATCGATTGATGGACTTGTGTATTTTGCAAAGTTACTGAGTAGTTTTAAACTTTTTGTTAGCACATCTACAGGTACATACCATGTGGCTTCTTTAGTCGGAACACCAACTATGACATTTTTTGGAGATTCACTCTTTGCTAGTTCTAAACGATGGAAAAGTATTGGTGAGGAAGATAAGCAACAACATTTTATGATTCCAACAGAGAAGGAAGCTAAGCAGAAGCTATTTGATGAGGTGCGAGAAAAGTTACTTAACTTCTAGTTCTTTATTCATCTCATAAAGTTTAATATATTTATAAAAGTTTGTAGCCATATGTGAAAAAGCTATAATAAGTCCAGCATAACCATCTAAAAAGCCTTTTTTAAAAAAGTATGTTTTGATAAATGAGAACATACCATTAAAGAATGCTTTGGATGGAGATGATTTTTTTTGACCTACATTGTCTTGTGCAAATATTGTTGAGTATCTGTCAAGTTTTACAATAAAGTCTGTAACAGTAGCGTAAGGATAATGCTTGACTATACCTTTTACTTCTTGTATTGTAAGATTGTCACTTATTATCTTCTCATGTACTTTTTTATCTGTGAATGCGGTTTTTGTTTTGTTGTAAAGTCTAATAATTACATCGTCACCCCAGCAATGTCTAACTGGTGAATTTTTATAGTAGTTTGTTCTTTTAATCGTATATACGGTGTCTATAGCTACATCAAGTTCTAGTAGGTTTGATATAAATTCACTACTTACTACTTCATCTGCATCGAGTGATAATATCCATTCATTTTTTGCATACGATGCGGCTAGGTTCTTTGTTGGACCAAAGCCTATAAATTCTCCCTCTATTAAGGTTACATTTGAAAACGCTTTAGCAAGTTTATTTGTATTGTCTGTTGAATTATTACTATATACAATGACATCATTAAATGTATTTAATGCTTCTAGCACTTGTTTAATTGTGCTTTGAGCATTTTTAACAATTAAAACACAAGAGATAGAGTTGATTTGCTTCTTAATCATTAACTGTTTTGCCTTTTAGTCTTTTTTTAAAGTTTTTAAATTGCTTATTATGATTTGAGTATTTGCATACTAAAGATGAAAAATCCATATTTGATTTATAATACTTAGTATATTCATCTGCCATAATGTGTAGTTCATCATCTCTTGCCCATAGTTTGGAGAAATTTTTTGCTCTGTCAAGTTCTGAAAGATTAAAAAACTTCATTCTATTAATATCTACGATTTTAAAAGTGAAGACGCCATCTTCTTTTTTTATTAAAATATTTCCCGGAGAATAGTCATTATGGAATATTCCTTTATTGTGTAACTCTAGAGTGAATCTAGCAAAGGCTCTTAAAATTTCTTCTTTAGAAGCAAAGTTATCATCGAGGAGCGGTTCTCTAATAGTAAAATCGTAATTGAATTGCTCACTAATAAAATAGCTTTTTTCAAGTAGTCCACCAACATAATACTCTATATATGAAATAGGTTGAGGTGTAAATTGCTCAATCTTTAATGAATGTTCATAAGATTTTTTTGCCTTGGAAGACCTAAGAAACGTATATACGATTCTGTTAATAAAGTTGGGCTTTTTAAAGGACTTTACAACGATGTTCGTGTTATTGTGAGAAAGAATTTTAAGTTCGTTGCGAGCCTTATGAATTGTGTTTTGATTTGTAGTAAAATGATTCTCAATGTCTAAAGTAAAGTCCTTAAAGTTTAGATAGGAACTGTTGATTTCTAGCTTATGCAATTTTCACCTACTTTAAGTATAATAATGATTATAATTAAAAAGGTGTTAATTTGATATTAATTTTTAAGGATATGCTAGCTTGAAAAATAAAAATATTTTAGAGCTTTGTTTATCTCCTGATTTGGGCGGATTAGAACTTTGTGTATACGATTACTTTAAATTTTTCAAAACAAAGAGCCGTTCTTTTATATGTGTTGCAACAGGTAAAAAATTAGATGATTATATTCATGATGAAAATAAATTGACGCTCAAACGTAATAAATTTTTCCCTATTTTTCCAGCAAAAAAATTAGCAAAATTTATAGATGAAAATGCAATCGATGTTGTACATTTTCATTGGACGAGAGATATTACAACTGCTGTACTCGCAAAGCTTTTTTCTAAACGCAAAGTTTCACTTATTCAGTCTAGACATATGTCAATGACGCGATTTAAAAATGATTTCTATCATAAATGGCTATATAAAAACATAGATACGATTCATGCTGTTACACATCAAGTTAAAGAGCAACTTGAAAGGTTTATTCCTCTGAATGTACAACCTGAAGTAAAAATGATTTACTTAGGTATAAATGAGCCGCTTATTGATGAAGAAATTGTTAAAAGCTTAAGGGGGAAACATTCCTTAGGTGATAGCTTTGTTGTTGGAATCATTGGTAGAATTGAAGAAGCTAAAGGGCAGCATTTAGTTATAGATGCACTTGCACAGCTCAAAGAGTTGAATATAAAAGCTTTAGTCGTTGGGCATAGTATGGATGAATCATATATTAGTGCTTTAGGGCAAAAAGTAAGAGATTTGGGTCTAGAAAATCATATTGTATTTACTGGGTTTACAAAAAATATAAATGAATATTTTCAACTTTGTGATGTAAGTGTATTAGCAACAAAAACAGAGACATTTGGACTTGTCGTCATAGAATCTATGGTAAACAAAGTTCCAGTTATAGCGACTAACAGTGGAGGACCATTAGAAATAATTGACGATAAAAAGGATGGACTTCTATTTGATAGAACAGCTAAAGATTTAGCAAAAAAAATCACTCTGTTATATGAAGATAAAGATTTCTATAACGGTCTTACTAGAAATGGCTATAATAAAATAAAAGATATATTTGATAAAGAAACACAAATGGAAAAAATGTTGGAATTAGTTTATGAAAGTTAGCGTTATTGTAGCTGTATATAAGGATGTTGAAGCCTTAGAATTAATATTTGAATCTTTAAAACTACAAACATATAAGAACTTTGAAGTGATTGTTGCTGAAGATGGTGAATCATCGCAGATAAAGGATTTTGTAGGGTTATGTCGCGACAAATTCAGTTTTGAAATTATACATACATCACAAAAAGATGATGGAGTTAGAAAATCAAAGAGTCAAAACAATGGAATACGAGCAGCGAAAGGGAGCTATTTAATTTTTATAGATGGAGACTGTTTGTTATACTCTCACTTTATTGAAAATCATGTGCTTTTATCTTCTGAGAAGTATATTGTAACTGGTAGAAGAGTCAATGTTGGCCCAAAATATTCAGCTTTACTTAGAGAGAGACAACTAAGTTCAGAATGCTTAGAAAATAGTTTTTATAGAAAGTACTTTGACATAAAAAAAGATGCGAAGCTAGAGCGTCATTCAGAAGAAGGCTTTAGTATTAAACCACATGGACTTTTACATAAGTTAATGAAAAAAATACGTAATAGACCAGTTCCATTACTCGGATGCAATATGTCTATGTATAAGTCAGCTATTTTAGAGATTAATGGGTTTGATGAGGATTTAGGAAATTCAGCAATGGCGAGTGATACAGACCTGGAATGGAGGTTTAGAGGCTTAGGCTATACAATTGTTTCTGCAAAATTAATAGCAAACCAGTTCCATTTATATCATGAGAGAAAAGAATCTGAGTACAACCGCAACGATGATGTAATGATAAAAGTCAATCAAAACACTAAACGATACCGGTGTGAAAATGGAGTGAGTTAAGAAATTATCATCTGTTTTCTTAACTGCTTCTCCTTTGATTATAGGATATTTTATTAAGTAATCCGACAAATAATGTAAAGAATACCATCGATTTCATTAAGTGAAAAGTACTTCCTCCAAATGACCACATAATAAATGTGATTAAAAAGATAATGGTTATAGTTCTGTAATGTTTATGAGAAAACTTTAAACTATAAATAGAATACAAAATAGCTAAAAATAAAAGTAGACCAAGTGGACCAAGTTGGATTGCATATGTTATAAACATATTGTGGTGATCGTAGCTATCTAAGTTATCCATTGTTTTCCAGTCCCTTTTTTCTTTATAATAGTTAATATTATTTTGTTCATTGCCGATACCAGTTCCAAAAGCTTCACCATCAATAATTTGATCAAGTCCAACTATCCATAAAGATATTCTGGTGGATAAGCTGCTTGTAAATGTTTTTTCATTTACGACCATGGAAATATCATGAGAAACTTGCTGAAACCTTTTTTGAAGGTTTGGGCTAAAATTATATGCTGTAAGTAAGAGGCTGGCTAATATCAATATAGATACTATGATCGCTATAAGTTTATTTTTCATATTAAGAATAAATATTGTAAAGAAAGTTATGATAAAAATTAATTGTCCAGTTCTTCCACCATTTATAAATAAATTAACTGTTGAGGTAGCTGCAAACAAAAAATATAAAATTTGATTTTTTCTTTGAGGAGAAAAGAATATTCTATTTAAAAGTATCATAATAGTAAAACATAGGTAAACGCTATAGTCCACATGATTCATAAATGGAGTTGGAAAAGTCACTGGAACATCTTTGTATGTCCATAATTCAAAATATATACCATAAGACATAACTTCACTTATAAACATGGAAAGTAAGAAAGCTGATATAATATGTTGAATATATTTCATTTCTAATAATGTGTACATGACAAAAATAATAAGAAAATGTCTATATTTTGATACATAATCAAGTCCATATAAAATATCACTTGCCCAAAAAACTGATAGTAAACTATAGATAATAAATATTGTCAAAAAAATTATAATAGGGTTTTGCCTGAATTGATTAAATTTATATTTCCAGTTTCCATCTATTACCCAAAGGACTAATATTAAGGTCTCAAATATATTCGTACCAGCTGACGAAATAGGAATACAAAATGCATAAGCGACAAGACAGTAGTTAATTAATAAAGAAATATTAATGTCTGTTAATTTATTTTTAATGAGATTGTTTGAATAATTCATATGTACTACTTTTGATCTAAATACCACTCAACAGTTTTAATAATACCACTATCGAAGTTTTCATCTGCTTTCCAAAAAAGTTCATTTTCTAGTTTTGTTGCATCGATAGCGTAGCGTCTATCATGTCCAGCTCTGTCTCTTACAAATGTTATTAGTTCTTTATAACTTGTATTTTTAGGGACTTTTTTATCTAAAATAGTACAAATTGAATCTACAATTTGCAAATTTGTTCTTTCATTCCTTCCACCAATATTGTAAACATTTCCTTCTTTTCCTGTATGATAAACTATGTCTATTCCTTTACAATGATCAAGTACGTACAACCAATCTCTAATGTTTTTTCCATCACCATAAATAGGAATATTCTCACCAGCCAGTGCTTTTCTGATAATAGTAGGAATTAGCTTTTCAGCATGTTGTTTTGGACCATAATTATTAGAACAGTTCGTTATTACAGTATTGAGTCCAAATGTCTCTTGATAACTTCTTACAATCATATCTGAACTTGCTTTAGAAGCGGAGTATGGTGAGTTTGGTGCATAAGGTGTTTCTTCTGTAAAAAGGTCTGTCTCATTTAATGTTCCGTACACTTCATCAGTACTAATATGATGAAATCTACAATCTTTATATTTTTCTTTATAAGTAAAAGGAGAATCCATCCAGTATTTTTGGGCTACATCAACAAGTGTAAATGTACCGTTTACATTTGTTTGTATAAATATACCAGGGTTCTTTATAGAGTTGTCTACGTGTGATTCCGCTGCAAAATGAATTACACCTTGGATGTCATATTCAGTAAATATAAATTCGACGAGCTCACGATTACAAATATCACCTTTTATAAACTTATAATGTGCATTGTCTTCACATTCTTTGAGATTTTCTAAGTCTCCTGCGTAAGTCAGTAAATCAAGGTTTATAAGTGTGTATTCTGGATGTGTTTCTAAAAAGTAAGGTACAAAATTTGATCCAATAAAACCAGCGGTTCCTGTTAGTAGTATACTTTTCATAACTATATCTTTTTGGCTATTGCAAAGTATTGTTTCGTCCAGAACTCTTCAAATAAACCAAAGGTTAATTTATTTTTTGTTGCTACACTACTTTTTCTAAACTTTAAATTACTTATAACATCTAGCACGTAATACCCTTCATCTTCAAAGAGTGCTCGAGTGTCTTTTTTTGTAAAAAACCTTAAGTGTGTTTTGTCAAATATACCTTGATCTGAATAATTAAAACTTTTTCTCAAGTAGATATTTCTAAATGTTTTTAAATTCCTTACATTTGGTATACTTGCAATTACTACACCATTTGGTTTTAAGTATTTTTTCATGTTATTTACAACAGTATAAGGGTCAACTAAGTGTTCTAAAACATCACCCATAATAATTACATCAAAAAAATTATTTTGGAATGGTATATTTAAGTTTTCGATATTTCCAATGATAAATTTTTCAAAATTACTATTATTCTGATTAGAATCTGGAACTTCTGTCAACTCTATACCAAAGATTTTATTTGCATATCCATTTTCTTTTGCATAAATCATTGTATCACCAGCGGCAGCTCCTACTTCTAATACATTACCGTTTCTATTTTCCTCAGGGATTAAATCCAGAAGAGGAGTTCTTATCTGTTTAAAGTAAGTTTTGTCTTTTGTGTCATACATGCATTTTTTCCTTTATTAAATAGCGTAAACTATCTTTCCAATATGGAATTTCAAGATTGAAATCTTCTTTGATTTTTGATTTATTAAGTAAACTATAATGTGGTCTCTTTGCTGGAGTAGGGTAGTCTTTTGTTTCTATAGGGTTGACTTTGCAGTTAAGTTTTGCCATTCGCATAATTTCTTTAGCAAAGTCATACCAGCTAAGAACTCCTTCGTTTGAATAGTTATATATTTCTACGGTTGTTAAATCTATTTTTGGAACTATATTTAAGATGGCTTTAGCTAAATCTTTTGCATATGTTGGTGTTCCTACTTGATCAAAAATAACGCCAAGTTCATCCCTCTCTTTTCCTAATCTAATCATGGTTTTGACAAAGTTAGTACCATAGGATGAGTAAACCCATGAAGTTCTAATAATGATAGAGTTTTTAGGATTAATACTTATTATCGCATTTTCACCAGCTAGTTTTGTACTTCCATAGATACTGTTTGGATTTGTTATATCACATTCTTTGTATGGTTGATGGTTTGTACCATCAAATACATAGTCTGTAGAGATATGTATGAGTTGAATGCTTTTCTCTTTAGCAATGAGAGCAAGGTTTTTTACGGCTAGATGGTTTACTAAATTTGCTGTATTTTCATCATTTTGAGCTTTATCAACTGCAGTGTATGCGGCAGTGTTAATAATAGTGCTTATGTTATTTAACTCAATACATTCACTTAGCGCTTGAGGATCTGTTATATCTAAGGATCCTCTATCGGTAAAGAAAAAATTATATGTATAATTACTTGAAAGTTCATGAAGCTCACTTCCCACTTGTCCATTTGATCCAGTTACTAAAATATTAATCATTGTAATAGTTTATTCCATATTCAAATATATCAGTAGCAAGGCTTAGTTTTGGCTGGGTTGTGTCCTTAGCAGACAAATTTAGTTCATTATGCAGAAGAACCCAGTCTATTCCTAGTTCGGAATCATCAAAGGCTATACCTCTGTCATTTTCTGGTGAGTAGTAATTATCTACCTTATAAGCAAATGTTGTATCATCTTCTAGTACTACAAAACCATGTGCAAATCCACGAGGAACTAGTAGTTGTTTTTTGTTTTCTCCACTGAGTTTTACGGCAACGTGCTTCCCAAAAGTAGGACTTCCTTTTCTTATGTCAACTGCTACATCTAAAACACTTCCTTGAATGACACGAACAAGTTTTGTTTGTGCAGCAGGTGCTAGTTGGTAATGAAGACCGCGAAGAACGCCTGTAGAACTTTTACTTTCATTATCTTGGCAAAAATTGATGCTAAATCCAAGAAATTCTTCGAGTTTGTCTTGGCGAAATGTTTCCACAAAGTAGCCTCTGGAATCACCATGTACTTGTGGTTCAACAATAATAACATCCGGAATTTCAGTTCGTATAAATTTCATTTATAGTTTTCCTTGTTCTGCACGACGTAAAAGGTACTGTCCATATTGGTTCTTTTTGAGGGGCTGTGCTAACTCAATGAGTTCTTCTTGAGAAATATAGCCCATCTCAAAAGCAATTTCTTCGATACATGCAACTTTTAAAGATTGACGATTTTCAATAGTTTGAATAAATAAACTCGCCTCAAGAAGGCTTTCATGTGTTCCTGTATCAAGCCATGCATAACCTCTACCCATAAGTTCAACCTTGAGTCTTTTCTCACGGAGGTAGTCTTGGTTTAGTGTTGTGATTTCTAATTCACCTCTGTCACTTGGCTGTACAAGCTTTGCTTTTTTAACAACATCATTGGGGTAAAAATAT